>CAUYQG010199956.1:0-24089 GCA_963574415.1 Tarsius wallacei | reverse complement strand
ACTGAATACTGCATGTTTTCATTCATAAGTGATTCCTGAACACTAGTCACACTAGGACAAGGGAGGTATTGGCAGTCGCTGGACTCTGTCAGCGGAGAGAAGGAGAGAGGAATATGTAACAACACAAAGAGTACCTGGTCCTAAACCAGGGGAGGTGAGGATGAGTTGGAGGCTCAAACTTCACCGGCATGCAGGCTACTTGTGTAGCTAATCCTGACTTGTACCCTACATCTCTGTAATAAAATTAAATTTAAAAAATAATTTTGTCAGATAAACTTGTCTATTTTTCTATTTTCATTGTATAGATAAATCAGGGGTTAAGTAACTTGCCTCTGCAACTAAGGAGTAATTAAGCAAAGAGGTGGTTCAAGCCACGAGACTCCAAAGATCACAATCTTAATTACAACCTTATTTTGACATTTTAGGAGAAATAGAAATGGTCAGAGAATGGGAAAGGTCTTGGTGAGATATTGCATCCAAAATACCTTTCTGATCAAATTTTCCCCGCATTTTGAATTGGTCTCTTGTCTTCATTCCGATGGTGATGCCCTCAGGATGGTGAGAAGAGCAAATGTATCACTCAATACTTACTTGTTTGCACAGGGTAAAATGTTTGCACAGGGAAAACGTTGATCTTATTGATGATTCTCTCAAGTAATCAATAGAACATGTTTATCTGCTCACTTTTAAGAATCACAGGAAACTTTTCATATTCAGAATAATTACAAAATGGAGAATATTGTGGGTTTGACTGATGACTAAATTGTAGATACTGTACCAAGGAAGAGAGGAATGTAGACACACATGAATACTCTTTCCTAAGTAACCATTTCCTTTGAAGATTTAGTCCATTGGGACTAACCATATAGATAAGTAGTGATTTCACTCTCCCAGGAAACTGTTTCTCACATTGATTTAAGAAGTTATGCAACCTCCTTTGTAATCACAACCCAAAAGGACTTGAACAAATCTTCCAAAACACTGCTCATGATATTGTGTCTAAAAAGATATAGTAGCCAAGAATTTAATTGCTGAAATGTAAATGTCAAAAAGAGTAATAAAACTACAAGGTAGCATTATTCAGAAACATGAATCTCTAGGAATGTTTTAGGGAATTTCAGTGAATATCAAACTCTGATATTAGAAACCATTGATACTGTGTTCTGTTATCTTTTCTGTATTATTCTGATCTCTCTCATATGCAAGCAATAAAAAATTGAAAAACTAGTGTAAACAAAAATGGCCAATTTTTGTCTAATATTATCTGACTTCAAAAAGGATATATCCCAGTGTTCACATGTCATGAGGATTCAGTCTCTCCAGCCCCATCTCTCAGTTCTGCTTTCCCATGTGCTGGCTTCATTCTCAGGTTGACCCTTTCAAAGTGATTGTTCTCTCAAAGCTCCAAGTTTACATTATCCCTATCGCTGACACTTCCAATTTCATTATAGTATCATTGGCCTGGCATGAGTGGCATGCCCATCCGTCCCTGAATGGAGACTAAATGGTAAGTACAAGTACCTGCTCTAGAAATTTAACCTTCTAAAATGTGTATTTGACCTCATGGATTAAGCAGAAGTTTGTACATCTGATTTGATTATTGCAAGTCACCCTAGGAAGCTAGTCTTTTTGGCAGATATTATAAAACAAGACTCTTCTTGGTCACAACCCACTGTCATTTTGCTGATCTAGACCAAGCTGGCTTCTTTTGCAGGTATAGGCCTGCCTTTTACAAACTGATTTCTCCTCCTTCTGAAACTAATGAGGAGTGATTACAGAGTCTCGGTGACCACAGATGTGGGGATAAAAGATGCATGGCTGCAAGGTGAGGGTTAAATAGTTGGCATCACCAACTGGTAAACTATTATTTGCTGGTAGATCTTTAGACTTTATGGTATAAGGGCTGATGGATAAGATAGGCTAGCGTTTGTGTATCAACTCTATGATCTAAGATAAATTACTTAACAAATCTATAAAATGAAGATATTAATATCTACCCCATTAAGAACTCCTACCCCAGCTAGTTGTGTCTACCTGATGACCAGAATAGCTATCACCATTACCCTACCTGCCAAAAATTCACCTTCATAACCTGCACCATCTCCCTTTTCTATGAGCTGTAGGTTTCTCAAAATGAAAAAGTTCCCCCTTCCAGCTCCTAGACTTTACTCTCCCAGAACTCCTCAACCCTATTAACTAACTTCTCAGATAACTTCAAGTTTAGACCCTTCATTTTCACTTAGTCGGGTGGCTCTGAGAAAGATGAACACTCTGAGCCTCAATCTTCTCATCTGTAAAATGAGGTTATATTCTCTAACCTTACAAGGATGTCATATAACTTAAAGTCGGTGTTGTCTATGAGGCATCTAAAACTCAATAGATGCCAAATCAATTTTACTTTTATTTATTGATTGCTGGCAGACCATGTGCCAGACTTGGTTTTAAGCACACTGCAAGTTTTAATTCATCTAATTATATTACTTAAGATCTACCCTATTATTATTCTCATTTTACAGACAAGGAAAGGAAGCTTCAAGGGATTGCTCAAGACTACCCTGCTGGTTCATGGTAGGAGTGAGATTTAAATCCAGGCTGTCTGGTCAAGGCTTCATTACTTTAATCATTCCATTATCTCTTCCCCTACCTAGCTCTTATCATAGGAAGATGAATGGGGAATGGGATGCCATGTCTTATCTTCTTAGTGGGGCTTAAGTCTATTCTTCTACACATCAGTATGTTTGCCCAAGAAAGTATTTAATTGTGGATAAAGGCAACATTTTATCTGAGTCCCTATTACCTTTTATGCCATGCTTTGAGTAATAAAGACAAGATGCAGGTACTGTGTTGCTACGTTGTTGATCACACATGATGCCACTGAAGCTTCATAGCCACCCAATGAGGGAGGCAGCATCGAACCTCCAGTGTCACACAGCCAGAATATGTTAGATTTGTGATTTGAATCCAGGTCTGACACTGAATAATTTTTTGTCCTTAAAGGTCTTGCTTTTTATGGCTGTGGGATGCAACAAAAGACACCGAGAATACAAAGTGTCCTCTGCATATCTGTGATGGTCCCATGTTTTTTGATCCATGTCAAATTCTTAACTAAATGAAACTTCTACTTATTCTTTTCCAACCCATAATGATTGAACATTTGCCATGATACAGGCATAACTATGTGAACCTTGAGTGAGAAATCATCTTTTAACCTCTTGTGCCCAACTTTGGTACATTACCTAGGTCACATCAGCTAGCTATAATTCTTGCCAGCCTTACCCTGGTGGGAGGCACTGGTTTGACTTTAGGATATGTCATTAATCATCCCTGTTTTAAAACTTAAATAAAATCCATGTTTTACGTTCCTGCAAACCAAGGGATACAAGAATAAGTAGGAATAAAAGGAGTAAAAGCATTTTGGATTTACTTTCCTAGTGGTGGCGAATGTGGTATAATTATAAGCTTTATTGCAAGATGGGTGATGGTTTAGTTCATTCAGACTGCTGTAACAAAAGATCACAAACTTGGTAATTTATTTATTTATTTATATATTTTTTTGAGGATGAAGATGCCGTTTATTGGGAGTTACAACAGGTCTTTTATCCCCAAATTTTGCACAGTCAGTCTCACATGTCTTTCACGTGAACACAAAGCCAGGTGAGGGGCGTCCCCCACCCACCAAATGTTATTTTCAGGAAAGAGGAAGAAAAATCCCGTAACAGATGTTAACTTTAATCCATGAACAGACTATCCTATAAACCCTTTTCATCATATGCTAAGTTAAACGATAATCTAAAAATCCCGTAAATTATAAACAATAGAAATTTATTTCTCACAGTTCTAGAGGCTGGGATGTTCACTACCATGGTGCAGCAGACCTAGTGTCTGTTGAAGTCTCCCTCTCCACTTCCAAGATGATGTCTTATTACTGCATCCTCACATGGCAAAATATGGGAGGGCGAAGGTGATAAACCTTATGTGAAGCCTCCTTTATAAGCACACTAATGCCATTTATGAGGGAGTGGTTCTTATGATCTAATCACCTCCTAAAGGCCCCATCTCTGAATCTTTTTGCATTGAGGACTAAGTTTCAGCATGAATTGTGGAGGGAGACAAACATTTCAAACATAGCAATGAACTTTATAAATATTGGACCACACATGGTTCTCATCATCCTATACTTTGGGTAACCTATTAGGCTTGAAAAAATCAAAGCTTTCATGGATTTAAGAATGGATGCAGCTAATACTGGACTAAGGAGTTACAATTTAGTTTCAGAGTTTGAAAATAAATATTGAGCCAATCGAATTTGACCAACATTAATGAGCTATGTCTGCCAATGAAGCAATTGGAAAATGTTCTTTTTTCTTTACTTTTTATTTCCTGGCCTTTATTTGTATTTTTTTAGTCCACTTGGACAACAGCATGTAAATTTGGGAAAGAGAATCAATAAAAGCTTGAGAGAATAAATACTTACAGTTTACTAACTTCCCCCATGACCCTGTATAGCATTATTTTAAAGTTTCTCCTTGTTACAAACTAGGCTTTGTTGTCTTTGGAGTGACCCTTTTGACTGAGAAGACCATCAAGAATATGTGGCATCTCAACCATCTCCTGCCCACAGACTGTCCTGATTAATCCCAATTGAGTCTGTGGAAAGCACACAAATATAAACTATTCATTTATTTCAAATCGGCGGACGCCGCGGGGGAAGTTATCACATATAATCTAGTGTTAGTCTATCCACTGCATCATAAAAATTAATTTGTCTAATTAATGACATTAGTACTTTTATACATGCATAATTCATATTAATTGATAGGTCTGCCTAAAAAGAATACCTTTTGGAAGAAAAATGATCCCATTAGCACAAGTTTAATCCAAATCAGGGCTGACAAAGCATGGAGCCTTCAAGGCGTATCTTCAGCTTTGTTAATTGTCATAAGCATTCTAAATTGATTATTCTTACATTAGCATGAGACATTTCATTCATCAATGCTTTGCTGTAAAGGAAATTTGTCTAATGGATTTGGGTAGCTCAACTAAATAAGTAGTATTTTTTTTTCCAGGGTAGCTTGAGGGGCATCTGAAGCATATTAATTCACTAATACTGGAGGGAAGAAAAATTAGCAGTGGAAATATATAGAAATATCATACAAAATTAGATTTCTGACACTGAATAATTTTTGTGATATCTATTTCAATGGTAATTGAGTGAGCATGCCTGCACTTTTATTGCTTTTCTGTTTTGCAAGCTCCATGATAAACAGCTAATGTTAATATTTCTTATGAGTTATGTTCCTGCACCTGGTAGGGCCACAGGGGTATGAAGTAGAGGATGAATGAGATGAATATGCATTTTCGGGAAGACTGCTAGGAGGCACAGGGAATACACAAGGATTGACCATAGCACCAGACAATTGGGCTTCTGGGAAGACCATTCCCACAGGCATTTTGGGCCTGCTAAGCCATGGGAAGACAATAAACATAGATATCATTGTATCCTTGTTCAGACAGATTGGAGATCTGGAAATCTCTGAAATGTAAGGGCTGCTTCTTCATTTCTTAGGAGTCATTGAAGAATTAGTTTTAATGGTTAAAGCCAAAATCATTGGTTGATGGCCAAAGATTTACACGATGGTTAAGTTGGAATACTCTGGTAGAGGGAAGCAGAAAGTTAAGAGTAAAGTAGGCTGATGTAAGTATTTGACAGTTGCCTCTATTCAATTTTCCTTTTTTTTTTTTTTTTAAACTGCATAGACAACTTTTACAATATGGGTTTTGGGCACTGCAGAGCAGTATAGTCTAGATGCAACAGTATTTAAACCATTAGGACCTTGGCAGGCCTGAGAAGTTGTCCATGATGGATCTTACTTAGACTATCTACTTCTCCTTCTTCCCCTTCTCCTTACAAAATTGGATTTGAAGTCTTTCCAATACTCCACAGTATCACAGGCACTGGAGCCAGCAAACCTGTGTTAGTGTCTCAGCAAAGCTATTCAGAAAGTGTGACTTTGGGCAAGTTACTTAATGTCTTTGAGTTTCAATTTCTTTTAAGATGGTGTGAAGATTATAACAATAGCATTTCGATGTGTTATTGTGAGTCATCCTGTGAATGAGATAATACACACAAATGGTGCATTGTGTCTGGCACATAACAACTGCCCAATAATTGGAAGCAAACAATATTAGCTATTATTTGACTAATTTAAATGGAGAAAAGAGTAGACTTACTTGAGTTCTTACCTCTTTTTTAAGTTTCTTTTTTTTTCTTGGAAAATTTTTTACTCTAAGTGGCATTTTCTCATAAGTATTGATTTCTCTTGAGTTTCAGAGTATACGCTTTTTGTCCCTTGGCACTCACAGAAATCCTGAGCAAGGAAAAAGTGCTAACAACTTCCATCCTCCTTCAGTGACACTTCCTCGGCAATGCTCCACCTACTTATATCACTTACTTCAAAGTTGCTGTGCTTTTGTGAAAGAAGCCAGAGTAGATTAAGCTCAGGTTTTAGATCCAGGTAAACCTGAGCTGGAACTGTCTCTCATTCATTCATTCCTTTATTCACTAATCTATTCAAAAATTATTGAGTACCCACTGTGTGTTAGGGTATGGACAGGGTGAGGGCAGATGGAGTGATGGAGAGGCGAGGGGAGGGGAGGCACAGCACCGGTAACCCAGAGAGCCGAGTAAATGCAGAGTTGCAACACACCGAAAGGTTAAGAAAGAAAAGTTTATTTAAAAGTAAATTAGAGAAAGAGAAGGAAGAAAGAAGATTCACCTTCCCAAGGTGGGGGAGGGGGCCAAAGCCAGGAAGCATGGCGACAGCCAAAGCTCAAAGAACACATGGCTACACCAGAGTCTAGCAAGGCAATGGCCGCTGGTTAATTGTGGCTGAGTCCTTTTAACCATTCCCCTTGATGGGGGAAGATCATTAAGGTGATTGGGTGGTGGTCTGCTCCACGTCATCACAAAGGGGCAGGCAAGCACAGGTACTGATGATGTCAGGTGATGGACAGCAGGCAGATGGGTGGGTTAGTAGCATGATTACTGCCATGGTGGGGCTTATCTGTGTCATGTAGTTCACAGAGTGCTGATCAGGTTAACCCTGGTGGGGGGGATGATTCCTGCAAGAGACTTGTCAGACATTTGCAATTCACAAACTCAGACATTTGCAATTCACAAATTCCTTGACCAAAGGTGGGGTGGTTTTATTATTACTTTTATGACTTTGGCCAGCCAAAGGGTGATCTTTGACCTTCAGTCTTGACAAGGACCCTAAAAGTTTACTAGAGATTATCATGTCAAACCCATTGAAAGGCTGGGCTGTCCTGGTCTTGCATCTGAAGGAGATTTGCCTAGAGGGGATGGGATAGGCTGCTGTTTGTCCTGAAGAAGAATGTCTGAATGCTTTCTAATGGTTATGCTGAGGCAAAAAGACTAAACCCTTTCACTGTGTACCAGGCCTATGCCAGCTTCTGGGGTTACTGACAAGAATGAGAAATACAAAAACCTTACCCTCAAGGACTTGGTACTGTATTCAAGTTGATTTACAATTCACTAGTAAGCACCTAGGCAAAGAAGAACATTCTACAGATAGACATGCTAAAAAGGGAAGTAGACCAGGTAGTGTAGTATAGCACAGCTGGGTTGTGGGGAGACGGGTGGGGAGTTTACTTTAGCAAGAGTAAACAGAGGAGAGAAGGACTCTGATGTGAAACCAAAACCACAAAAAGGGGCTACTCTTCCAGGCAGAGAGAACACCCGGGAAAAAGAATCTGCAGCAGGAAGGATCTTGGCACATTTGAGACACAAGGAGTGTGTGACTTTAGTACAACCATCACAGGAAAGAGTAGCAGGAAATGAGTCTCAGGGTAGGCAGAGACCTGGATGGAAACCTATGTCTAAGGCAGGGTAGCTAGCAAAGATCAGACATAAATAAATTTCCCATAGGCAGGTTTTAGGGAGTGTCCCGACATTTTTAAAATTACATTTTACAGCAGGCCAAGCTGGCAGCTTACTCCATCCCCTCGGCAAATCAAAAGAAAACCCTATCAGATGTGAGAATAAAACAGCCCAACCTTTCTATTCATGGTTTAGCATAATAATCACCAAGAATCTTTGAGGTTCCCTGTTGAAGGCAGAAGGCCCAATACCACTCTTTAACTAGCCAGTCATAGAAATGATATTAAGACCACCTTTTAGCTCAGGAACTCATGAATTGGAAACATCTGGCAAGTCTCCTGCAAAAGACAATGTGGTCAGGAAAAGACCACACCCCCCCTCCTCTCCTTCCATCAGAAGCAAGGGATGTCAGCTTCCAGAGTAGCAGTTACCTGGGCTCCACCCTCTTTAGCATATCAATCATTGTGAAAGTACATCAGGTCTATTGTAAAAAGCAAAAACTGCAGTTTCTCTCACCCATGACAGCTATGGCATGCCTCCCTTTCTTTCCTCTCTTATTTCTCTAATAAACTTTGTTTTAAAACTTTGATGACTGCTCTAAAATTCATTTTAGAAACGAGTCAAAGAATCCACGAGTTTTGCACTGCACCCTACCCGGTATCATGACTATCATTATTAACTATATTTTCTTGGGCAGATTTTAGAGATTTCTTCAAACCTTGATTTCCTCATTTGCAAGAAAGAGATAATAATGTTTGTTTTCCCCAAGGTACAAAGTACATAAGATATAATAATAGATGTATCTAGACTCATGGGTTGCTTTCTTGTGTGCTTCCCCTCCTAGAGTACCATGCTGAAATATTTTTGTTCTGTTGATTGACCTTCACCTAATTTATTCAGGTTTCCACATAATCAGGTAGACAGTTACATATTTTCTTCTACCAGGGACATTTTTTCTCTACTTTGTGACTATGTGTCTGACTCATCAAGATTGTGAGAGTCTGACTGAGCAATAAGGGCCAGAGGAAAGCCAATCCCCACTTCTTTTGCAGAGATGATGCACTCTACAATCTGGCCACAGCATCAGATTGGTTCTTTTACCAGCATCCTGGAGTCACTCTCCATGGCTGCTGTTCTGGGCTGTTTTTCTTATAACCCCCTACTCCCATCCCAGGGATCTCAAGAGGTACTTCTTTCAGACTTCAGAGTTAGAATCATTTCTTCTACAGGCTCGAATCTTCTTGTTCCAATAACTATTGATTTTTCACATCCATTTTTCAATTCAATTAACAAATTCTCTCTATAGACCTCAAGTTTCAAAGAAAAACACTTCCTAAAGTTGTTCATTTTGGTTTCCAGTAGACAGAATTTGGGAAGGATAAAGATATTACATATCCCACAACTAAAATATACCAGATGTGTAGCTTTATTCTGGTTTTTAACATATAATATTCCTGTTTCCTAAATGTAACTTAATATTGCTTTCAACATGGAATGTGATACTCTAATTAGACCAAACATAAGCCATACCACTCCCCAAATATATATTTATACATAGACTAATGGAAGTGGCTAGGAAAAACGATCTGTGTTAGATATTCCAAATGTGAAAAAATGAGGTTTGTAGGAAAGATTTAATAGCTATTGGGAGAATGCTTACAATAATTGGTTATTGTTGAAAAGAAATGTCAGATATCATTATTGGCATTTACAATTTTAATTAGTTTGATCTCTGAGTCCAATATGTTATATTTTCTCCTCTTCATTTTTTTTCTGGAAGAAATAAAACTAACAAACTTTCACAGTTATTTAAGGAAATGTTATTAAGACCCACGATGCTAAGATGTACTAATAGTTTAATGGAAAAAGAATACAGGTCATTTTTCATGTTGAAACACAGTCCTGAAATGAGATACTCTGCCCATTTCCTATAGAACCAGAGCAGCAGAATGCAGTATTTCCTCAAAGCTCTAGGCTTGGTCCAGGTTTCCTGTGGTTTTCAATCTTTGTGCCATCTATTCTTTTCCTTTCCACTCCTATTTTGAGGGAAAGCATAACATGGGGAAGAACTAAACTCTGTGGGAGGTACAGCTCTGAAGTTTAGAAGACAAGGTATCTTTCTTCCTAGGCACCTCCAGGGTTAAAAGTTTCTTGTTTATCTGAAAGTGGCTATAGGCATTGTTGGTGACATCCTACACATGCCATTACATTCTACAAGGTGTTTTTGAAATCAAAGTATACAAAATTATGGGAGCCATCTCTAATCAACTCCATGTGGAGAATTTTGCTGATGTGTAATATTTGTTTCTCTTTATCTCTAACACTCCTAACTCACACAATCCAAGAGGTCACAGATAATCTGCAAACAGAGTTTGAAATGTATAGGTGGATTGCCAATGACCAATTAATCGTGTGAGAGTGTGTGTGTGTGTGTGTGTGTGTGTGTGTGTGCCTGTGTGTATACAGTCACACATTGCATAATGACTTTTCAGTCAATGGTATACTGCTTATATGACCATGACCATTCAGTAAGCTAAGGTTAATTAATTATTGAAGAAAGAAAAACATTTTCTTATAAATTTAGTGTATCTTAAGTGAGCAGCACAGTAATGTCCGAAGGCCTTCACATTCACTCACCACTTACTCATTGACACATCCAGGGTAATTTCCAGTCCTACAAACTCCATTTTATGGTAAGTGCCCTATACAGGTATACATTTTAAAAATCTCTTATACCGCATTTTCACTGTACCTTTTATGTTTAGATTAAAACATATTTACCATTGTGTAACAATTGTCTACGGTATTCAGTAGGTTTATAGCCTAGAACCAATAGGCCACAATGCATAACCTAGTTGTGTAGTAGGCTATACCATCTAGGTTTGCCTAAGTACACACTATGTTTGCCCAACAACGAAATCACCTAGTGACACATTTCTCAGAATGTATCCCCATTGTTAAGTGACACAAGACTGTATATTCACACACTATTTCATGCATACTATACACTTGGCTACTTTATTCAAACACAAGAAATGTATAACTTTAAATATGAAATTCTGAAGCTAGTCAGAAAAGCTTATGAATTAAGCTTTATAGATTAATTCATAAGCTTTCTTGTTTGAGGATCACCAGTGCTTGAGGATAGCTGTGCCACCTTGTATAGGTGATTAAAGATGATATATCTAACAGAAACAGATATAACATTTGTGGGACAAAGAAGGCCTATAGGCCAGTTGTTTAAAGATGTAAAATTACAAATCAAACTAAAAAACAGTTAGACATTTTCTATCTTTTCCAAATACACATTAAGTTCTTAGAGTTGCAGAGTGAAATACTGCTCTTCCCCAGGAATGAGCTTCTAGCTCCAACCTGCAGAACCCATTCTGTCTCCCTTCCCTTCCATCACCAGCTTCCACTCATGTTACAAGGAGCCTCTGGCTTGCAAATGCGTTCTGCATTTCCAATCTCTGTTTTTCCCTCTTCAAAGGATCACCCCTTGGTTCCCCATCAGACTTAGAGGTGGATATGCTGGTTGGTACCACTCATTCTCAGAAAAACAGACAGAACTTGGGAAGGATAAATTCAAGGCTGAATTCTCTCTTGAGGAGGCTTGGCTATGATCCAAATATCCCCCCGAATTCATGCATTGAAACTTAATCTCCATTGTGGTGGTATTAAGAGGTGAGGCTTTTTGGAAAGTGATTAATTTGTGAGGGCAAAGCCCTTATGAATGAATTAGTGCCTTATAAAAAGGCTAGAGGGAACTACTTTAGGCTCATTTTTTTTTTTTGAGTTGGTGTTTCATTCTTGTCGCCCAGACTGGAGTGCAGTGGCACGCTTATGGCCACTGCAGCCTCGACCTTCCGCTTCAGTTCATTTTTAATATCTATTTTTAATACTCAAATAATTTTTTCTTTCTTTTTTTTCAGTCAAGGTCGCTCAGGCTGGAGTGCAGTGGCATGATCATGGCTCACTGCACCTTCACTCTTTGGGACTCGGGTGACCCTTCCGTCTCAGCCTCCCAAGTAGTTGGGACTACAGGCACACACCACCATGCCCAGCTTATTTTTATTTTACTTTTAGGGACAAGGTCTTGCTATGTTGCTGAGGTTGGTCTCAAACTCTTGGACTCAAGTAATCCTCCTGCCTCACCTCCCAAAGTGCTGAGATTACAGGTGTGAGCCATACCCAGTTGGCCCTTTTTGGTCTATTGTTATTTTGCCATGTGAAGACACAGCATTCATTCCCTCTGGAGGATGGAACAAGGCATTACCTTGGAAGTGAAGATACCTGTTGCTGGTGCTTTGTTCTTGTACTTCCTAGCCTCTAGAACAGTGAAAAATAAATTTCTATCATTTACTAATGACTCAGTCTGTGGTGTTTTGTTATAGCAGTACAAATAAATAAAGACCACACCCTCCTTGCTCCCCTGCTTTTCTGGTTTTGTATGTTTGAACAAGGTAGAAAGTTCAGGAAAATCCTTGCCCAAACTTTGCGTTTTATAGAAAAGGGCCCTATGGTTACAGCAGGTCTATGATCTAGGGCTGGCTTTCTTACCATAAGATTTCCTTCCCTGTTTTCTTCTTTCTAAGCATATGGGCCTTCCTTTATATCCTATACAATCCATATCAGCTCTCATCCCAGAACACATTGTTCTCTGGAATGATCTCTCTAGATACTGCTGGTCTACCTCCCTCACTTCACTTTTGCCTTCCAATTTCCATCCACTCATCAGGTCTAAATTTGGGGGCCATCTCCTATGGGTCCCCTTTGGTTTATTTCTCCTATTCCATTGGGGCCCCCGTAACCTACTGCTGGCACAACGCTCTTCCCAAACATCTACCTCATAGCATTTTGTGCACTTGCAATGTTTTGATTAATGCGTCCGTTTGCTTAATGTCTATGCGGCCTACCAGACTGTGAGAACAATGTGGGACCACTGCTCACTGCTGTATTGTCAGTGCCTGGCACAGTGTAAGTTAGCTCAAGGGCTTACAGTCAAACAGAGGAACATCTATCTGGGAAGAAATGACACAGAATGGTGGGAGGAACGTTGGTCTGAGAGTCAAGAATCCTAGACCCTCACCTTAGCCCTGAAATTAATTTATTGGGTTACTTTGAAGAGATTATAAGAAGAAGTAATGCCTCAAAATTCCTAATATCATGGCAATAGTAGATAAGAAAAGAGAGAAGAGTTATGTGAATCATCCATATAAAATATTGCTGATATTTGACTTTTTTAAACCTACTTAAGCGGCAATTTCACATGGTACAAAATAATTGGATAGAAGTCTGTTTAACCTTGTCATGGGGTCATTGAGTTTTCTCTATAAAGCCTGGAGTCCCATGTTAAATGAGTTCCCTTCTGAACTTGGGTCGGGTCAGATAATAGAGAAGAAAAACCACTCTGCATAGGACAGGAAGAGCTATTCCTAACTAGTCCTGTTGGGCAAAGACGGGCTTAGGTTGCCACTATCCCAGAATCATATTTTCTCACTCTCAGTCATAAACCCCAAACCTTCACTTTGAACATGCTTTGAAAAGATTATCTTTTTTCATGTTCTCACGCCTGCCCCTCGGCCTTTGTGAAGCAATTTCCACAGAAACGATGGTCTGCCACCAAATAAGAGTTTACTAAGAATAAAAATTGAATTTCGTCTGCCTGTTGACAAGCTGATTGATCTGGGGACTCTCGTGACCGAATCCTCTTCCTAAGCACATTCTCATTTATCATTTGCGAGATTGTTTCAAAATCAATAGCAGCCCTGCACAGACGAATGTCTGCTGGGGACCCATCAGGGCCCACAGACTTCTCTGTAATGCCGCTAATTTTTTTGACAAAATTATTTCAACAGTTAAATGGTTCTATGACTGTTATTCCCCATACTTTCACTAGAATCATTTCTTGAGGTCATAATTTTTAATATCCTTCTTGTAAATGTTGAGCTTTAACAATTTTACCCTGTTTTATCATGAGGCTAATTTCTTATCGCTGCTTTTCTTCCCCAAAAATCTGGGTTTGAGAATTAGGTTATATTTTAGGATCTCATTCGGGTGTATTAGGAAGTAACTCTATATTCAATTTGCATCAAAGCACGTGTCATAGAGGTACAGGAGTGAGGCAACCTGACTTCACTGAACAGACTAGGTGGTGACTTTGACAATTTTCTTTCCCTGTCTGGGCCTCATTTTAAGAAATTGGGTCAAATTAAGTCTTAAGAGCAGTCTGTCTGTTTTTAACGAGCTCTTTATTCAAAGCAGGAGCTGCAAACTGAGGGTACATGGGTAGAATTTGACCTGCAGATAGATTTTATTCACCTCCAAAGTAGCTGTTTTATTTTATTTGTTTAATTTAATTCAACTTTTTTCTACTCAAATTTAAAATTAGTTGTTAATATTTTCAATTTAAATACAGTACATTTCACACTTTTTTATGTATAGTTCTATGAGTTTGGGCCCATGTATGGAGTCTTATAACCAATGCAGGCAGGTTACAGAGCAAGTTAACATCCAAATAATTTCTTTGTGCTTCATTTCGGAATTCAGGTGCCCTCTTGCAGCTTCTAACCTCTGACAATCACTGATATGTTCTCTGTTCCTATAGTTTTGCCTTTTTCAGGATGTCATATAAATGAAACTATATAGTTATATCACCTTTTGAGATTCAGCTCTTTTACTTAGCATAATGCATTTGAGACTTCTCATGCTGAATGCTATCAGAAATTTTCTCCTTTTAATTGTATGGTAGTTCCATTGTATGGATGTACATAGTTTGTTTATCCATTCCCCCATTGAAAGACATTTGGGCTATTGCTAGTTTTTGAGAACTACTATGATTCGAATGTGTTCCCTCCAAAATTCAGGTATTAAAGATGTGATAGGATTAAGAGGTTGGGTCTTTAAGAGTTGATAACACCATAAGGGATCCTCCCTCATGAATGGGATTCAGGCCCTTATAAAAGAGACTTGATGCAGCATTCACCCCTTTTGCCCTTCCACCTTCTGTCCTGTGAGGATGCAGCAACAAATTGTCATCTTGGAAGCAGAGAAAAAGACTGCACCAGACACCAGCTCTCCCATTGTCTTGATCTTGGGCTTCCCAGTCCCCAGAACTTTGGGGAAATAAATGTCTGCTATTTATACATTACTCAGTTTCAGATATTCTGTCAGATAACACAAAATGGACGAAGACAACAGTTATGAATAACACTTCTATAAACATTTGAGTACAGGTTTTTGTATGAACATAGGTTTTCATTTCCCTGGTATAAATATCTAGAAGTTGAATTATTGGGCCATATGCTAAGTATGTGTTGAATGTTTTAAGGAACTACAAGAGTGTCTTTCAGAGTAACTATGCCATTTTGCACTCCCACCAGCAATGCATGAGAATTTCTGTCTCTTGCATCCTCACTGACACTTAATATTGTCACTATTTAAAAAAAATTTAACCAATCTCATAGATATGCAATAGTGTCTCATTATGATTTTAATTTGCATTTCCCTAGTGACAAATGACATGAGCATTTTTATGTGTTTATTTGGAATCATATAACGTCTTCAGTGAAGTCCTTGTTCAATTTTTTCTCTTCTAAATTGGATTATTTTCTTACCGTTGTATTTTAAGAATTCTTTATATATTCTGTATACATGCTATTTTTCACATATTTGCTTTACAATTCTGTTATTTTTCAGAACTGTTTTGACTGTTTTGGTTTCTTCATGATTTCATACAAATTTTAGAAACAACTAGTGTGTATGTATAAGAAATCTTGCAAGACTTTGATTGGGATTGCATTAAATCTATGAATCAATTTGGGGAAAATTTGGTTTGTTTATTCTCTTAATTGTGTTCTTTACAGCACAAAAATGTTTCATTTTGATAAAATTAATCATCTTTTTCCTTTTAACTTTTTTTATTTTATTGTGATTTTGATGTTATATCTAAGAAGACTTTGTCTAATTTAATGTCATGAAGATTTAGTTCTGTTTTCTTCTGAGTTGTATTTTATTATGTTTTATATTTGGTTCTGTGATCCACTTGTTTTTATCTAGTGTGAGGTATGTGTCAAGGTCCTTTTTTTCTCTTTTTTGTGTATGGATATCCAGTTCATTTATTTGTTTATTTATTTATTTAGAGTCTGAGTGCCCTTTTTTCTACAAATTGTTATCAAAAATTTAAAAATTATTGACAGTATTTGTGTGATCTTATTTCTGGGTTTTCTTTTTTTTCTTTTTTTTCTTTTGAGTCACAGTCTCACTCGGTTGCCAGGGCTGGAGTGCAATGGCACTCTCAGGGCCACCACAGCCTCGACCTGCTGGGCACAGGCGGTCCTTTCGCCTCAGCCTTCCAAGTAGGTAGAACTACTGGTGTGGGCTATCATGCCCAGCTTATTTATTTCTGGGTTTTTTATTCTACTTTATTGGCCTCTGTGTCGATCTTTTCACCAATTCCACACCATGCTGACTACTATAGCTTTATAGCACATCTTAAAATTGGGTAGTGTGAGTTCTCCAACTTTTTCTTTTTCAAAATGGTCTTGACTATTTTTGTTTAGACTAATTTTTTTAGTCTCCATATGTTCTAGAATCAGCTAGTGTGTATTACAAGGAAACTTGCTGGAATTTTTATTGAAATTGAATTAAACCTATGAATCAACTTGGGAGGAATTGATATTTTAGCTGTATCTTAACTATATTGATCCTTTTACTCCATGGATATAGCGTGTCTTTCAGTCTCTTTAGGTCTTCTTTGAGCTCACTCATTAGCACTATGCAGCTCAGCATAGAGATCCTGCACGTATTTTGTTACATTTTTATCTACCATTTCATTTGGGAAACTATTGTAAATGGTACTGTTTTAAGACATTTTATTACAATTATTTGTTCATTGCTTGTACATAAAATAACAATTGATTTCAGTATACTAGCCTTTTATTCTACAACCTTATTGAATTCACTTATTAGTTCTAAGTGTTTTCTTCCAGATTCCCTGTGTTTTCTATGTAGAGAATCATCTTGTTTGTGAATAAGGATAGTTTTTTTCCCCCTAGTCTGGATGCCTTTTATTTCTTTTTCTAGGTTTATTGAATTTGCTAGGACATTCAGTACAAAATTGAATAGAAGTAGTGAAAGTTGACATCCTTGACTAGTTCCTGATCCTATGGAGAAAACATTCAATATGATGTGTTAGCTGTAGGGATTTTGTTGTTGTTGTTGTTGTTGTTGTTACGCCTTATTAACTTTCCTTCTATTCCTAGTTTTCCGAGAGGTTTTATCATGAATGAATGCTGAACTTTGTAAAATGCTTTTTTTCTGCATCTATTGATACAATTATATAATGTGATAAGTTACATAATTGATTTGAGGGTTAAGTCAGCTTTTCAATTCTTTGATAAACCTCAGTTGGTTATCTTTTTTTAAAAAAAATGTAGCAACATTTATTCATTTATTTGTTTATTTATTTATTTATAGTCTGTTGCCCAGGCTGGAGTGTAGTGGCACAATCACGGCTCACTGCAGCCTTAAATTCCTGGGCTCAAGCAATCGTCTCACCTCAGCCTCCTAAGTAGCTGGGACTACCGGCGTGAACTACCATGCCTGCCTAATATTTTTATTTTTGGTAGAGATGAGGTGTCACTATGTTACCCAGGCTGGTCTCAAACTCCTGGGCTCAAGCAGTCCTCTTGCTTCAGCCTGTCAATGTGCTGGGATTACAGGTGTGAGCCACCATACCTGACTCCATGTCACAACTTGTACATGAACAATTTGAATTTTCAGTTTCTCTTAAAATTTCAGAAGACCTAACAACCCTGAGTCAAAATTCCTACCTGTTCACAAGCTAGACTTGAATAAGGATTACCCTCTAATAGCCTGGGTAAGTTCTCTTAGTAAACCACAGTGGAAACCAGAGTCAATAATTTTTTTTATGTGTGTGGCATGTGTTCTCTTGGCTTTTTAAAGGCAAAGACATATTTATCTATAACCATGTCTCAAAAAAATAAAAGTGAAAAGTAAAACACAAAGTGTGTTGTCTTATTTAGGGAAAATGAAAGAAAAAATGTACTTTGGGGAGATTGGAGAAGCCAAGTACTTTGGGGGAGGTGAAGGAAGCATGTACTTTTGGAGAAATGATCAGCATTCTCAGATATTATCCAGCTACTGCCCACTTCTATCCCAATTGTCACTACCTTGTCCCCTGTGAGCATTTAGATTAAAACTCTACTCTAAGTAAACATTCCATGTGTCATTCCCTAAATGTGTCCAATACACAACCATGCCAGACCTCAGGAGGGATCCAGAGTGACTGTCAGGATACAAAAGCACGTCATTCTTTTCAGAATTTGCAACTTGGACAAATGTATGCAATGAAAGCTTAATGTCATTTCCTTTGTACCCAATCATCAACATGACACCCAGGTCTTAATTTGACGTTCTTTTGTTTTTTCTGTTTTATTCATTTTTAATCCAGTTATCTAATTATCTACCCCATATTTGATTGTATAGCAACTCCTTTTTGGGGCGAAAAAGGGATGGTGCATTTGTTCTCTTAAGTCTATGATGTATACCACTTCCCCAAGCATATATTTCTCCTTTGTGCCCCCATGTCTCACCTGTGTAACTCCTTCAGACTGGCATGTTCTTTCCATCTCTTTTTATACCTGACAATATCTACTATGCCCCAGTACGTCTGGGCAACCTTTCTGACTTTCAAAGGAATAATTAAGCATGCTTTCCTCAAGGCCCTGCTACTTTTTCCCTCTTTCTTTTGAAGTTCATCATACTATTATCATCTGATAGCTTTAATAAGGACTCTAAAGCCAATTTTAAAAGGTAAATATTCACTTAATACACACAAAAAAATCAGAGTTCCTGAAAGGAGATGCAGTGAAGTATAAGTCTCCCTCCCACTCTATGTTCCCTGGTTATTCTCCCTAGATGAGACAACTTTTCTTAGCATTTTGCATTTTATTCTAGAGGCCTTCTCTGAAGTATATGAATCTGTAACACTTTGTGCACAAATAAGATACCAGAGACACTTCCTCACCTTGCTTTTTTGTCACTTGAAATATATCTTGAAAGACTGTATTTTTAAAATATGTCTTGGAGATTTTTCTACACCAGTACATTTCTTTATTCATCAAAAAAATCATACTAGTACTGTTCATCCTCTAGGGATGCAGCATTGAACAGACACAATCACTACCCTCATTGATTGGTTCTGTTTATTACTTTGATTGGCACATTGACTGTTTTGATGGACAAGTTTTCATTGCCAAATCAAAATAACATGAAAGAAAATTGTTTATGTATGTTTTGTATTAAGTTAGATAACCTAGTATGTATTGTGATAAGTGGTACTAAGTGCTGTGGAGATAAAGCAGGATTAGAAGATAGGAAATGTTGGGACATGGGGGTTGCAGTTTTAAATGGACTGGTCAGGGAAGGCTTCAGTGAGATGACCTTTGACTGGGGATGGAGAATTGTACCTGGTACATATAGACAACTTCCTATTTCTTAAAAAGTGTAGCATCATGTTGTAAGTGTAAGATATATCATAATATATTTGCCAGCTCATGATAAGAAACTATTAGATTATTTCTGCTCTATGTACAATACATAATGCTTCAAACATTATCCATGCAACCATTCTCTGCATATATGTGCAAATTTAAATACAGGGGGAAAAGGTCTTAAAAGTAGAATTACTGTTTCAGTAAAAAGAATTTCCTGTATATATATCCATGTCATCCACTAGACAATTTCTCAATGGTAAGGGCCATATCTTAGCTGTTGTTGAATTTCTTGAGCCTAAAAGATGTTTCTGGTTTGAGCACATAATGTGTCAGGACAAGAGCAGAATGGTTTGAACATAGCTTTTTATTCTTCCAGTAAGCACACTAGCTTCCCCAGTCCCTAGACTATATCCTACAGCTTCAGTACACAGTCTCCCTTTTGGACTCCAGTTGACATGGCTGAATTTATTACAAGAACCTAACTAAAAAAAAAAGTGAAAAGACTATTCCATTTGGCAATAAATAGTTTTTGTTTCCTCTGCATGGAATGGACACTATGTCTTCAAAATGTTGAGGCATGAATGTCCCCAAAGGACAAAAAGAATAATGTACATTACATCGCTAAGCAGTTGCAAACATATAAGCGTCCCCTTCCCAAAGCCCTTTCATTGGGGGTATCTGACGGAGTCTGTGTATCCTCAAGGTCAAGGTAACTAAGAAAATTGGCAGACTCTGAGGTCTGTTGAGCATTTCAGTTAAAGTTAAAACCAGTCTAGTTTAAGGGAATAAATAAATAAATAAAACCTCCCAGAGAAGACATGATGGATATTTAGCAACTTAGAGCTCTGATAATATTTTCAGAGGATGTCAGAACATTTACAATCATTCAGCGCATAGAACTCATTTGCTCCCTGGCATTATCTCTATTGGTCATAACAGAAAGTATCCTTGAAGCAAGTAGGGAAAGGTCATCTTATAAATATAATAAGCAAACTCTTTGCTCTGAGTTTAGTTAGAGGAGGTAAGAGGAACATATATAAATAAGAAATCAACTATCAACAGCTAAATGGTATGCCTAAATTTGTAGAGCAAGTGATTCTTGCTGATGCCAGAGCCTGGTGTTCCCAGGAAGAGCAACAAGAAGTGATTTCTATTAAACCCTCATATCTTATTAATTTTATAACATAAATTGCCGTTAGGCCTTCCTGAGGAATAGACAATGATGATAATTTACACATGCTGGACAGATAAATGATTCAATTCTTAGTTACAAGAGACTGTTGACAGTGATTACTGATGCTCATTTCTTTCATGCACATTATGTGGGGCAGGAAACTCCAGGTTTAGAGGCCTTTCATGTTTTTTCAAAGTAAATCAGTCACTCACGTAATAATTATTTATTATTCCACATTGGCAGACAGTTGGGTGCATTTATGACAGTTAAGAGCTTTAGACAAAATGCTGCAAAGTGGCACAACTGATAAAATATTTTACAGCACAGGAGATAGCAACAATAATTAGAACGCCTTGGTACATAATTGAAAGGAAAGCTGTGAGTTTTCCTGGTGGTTTGTGGCTAGTTTTCATTGACTTGTTTAGGTCTGAAGGGCTAGTGTCCACCTAAGATTTGGATTAAGACCACTAAGGATCTTTCTAAAGAGCCTCCTTCCCTGAATATCATCCATCCACCCATTTGTCCAAATATTTTATTTCTCACTTATGCATCCAACTTTGAATAAGCATTTTCTATGTGCCAGGTACCCTATTAAGTCCTTCATATTAAACCTGGAAGGACTTTTAACTGACAACCAGATGAATTCTTGTTTTAATTTAAATTTGTATACTTTTCTTTTCTATTATTATTATTTTTTAATATTTTATGTTAAAGATGTGGGGTACAATTCAGGATTTTGCATACAGGTGGACAATGTACAGGTAAAGTTTGGGCCTCTCTTTGGTCCCCACTTTGCCTGGTTTGAGATCAGGTACCCTTATTGATGTTGTGTCTCCCTCGACCCCAACCCCAGCAGTATCCCACTACTGCCAATCCCTTTCTTATAGTATTATGTTAAACGTTCAGGCTTCACTTATGAGTGAGAACATATGGTACTCTGTTCCTTGTTTCTATGATAGATCACTGAGTATTATAGACTCTAAATCCATTCAGTTGCTGTGACGTCCATATGTTTCTCCTTCATGGCTGCATAATATTCCATCATGTACATGTACCACATTTTTTTATCCAGTCCAGTTTTGATAGACCGCACAACTCGTTTCATGTTTTTGCTATTGTGAATAGTGCTGCAATAAACATGCACGTGCAGGTATCTTTTTTGTAGAATGATTTCAGTTTATTCTGGGTATATTCCCAGTAAAGGGATTGCCGGGTCATATGGAAGGTCAAACTCTAGTTCTTTTAGAAATTGTCACGCTATTTTTCATAGAGGTTGCACTAGTTCACATTTCTACCAGCAGTGCAGAAGTATTCCTTTTCTCTGCATCCTCACCAGCATCTGTTGTTGTTTTATTAATGATGGCCATTCTTACTTGCGTTAGGTGGCATTTCAACAAGGTTTTGATTTGCATTTCTCTGATGATTCGTGAGGTTGAGCACTTTTTTATGTGTCTGTTGACTGCCTGTATGTCATCTTTTGAGAAGTGTCTGTTTATGTCTTTTGTCCATTTCTTAATGGGGCTGTTTGATTTTTTTCCTTTCAGCAAGTACGAATTCCTTGTAAATCCTGGATGTTAGGCCTTTGTCAGATATACACTTGGCAAATTTTGTTCCCACTCCATGAGCTGTCTCCCCACTCTCTTGATGGTTTCTTTTGCTTGTAGAAGCTTTTCAGTTTGATGAAGTCCCACTTTTCTATCTTATCTTTTGTGGCATTCACTTGTGGAGAGTTGATCAGGAATTGGTTGCCTATTCTAGTTTCTGTAAGGGTGTTTCCTACATTTTCTTCTAGGATTCTTATAACTTGAGGCTTTACATTTAGGTCTTTGATCCACTTAGAGTTGATTTTTGTGTATGGTGACAGGTAGGGGTCCTGTTTCAATCTTCTGCATGTGGTCAGCCAGTTTCCCTTGTTTTCATCCTCTCACTTTGAGTCTGTGTGTGCCCCCTGTGGTGAGATGAGTATCCTGGATGCAGCAAGTTATTGGGACATGGTTGTTTATCCAGTTTGCCATTCTGTCTTTTCAGTGGTGCATTTATCCATTCACATTCAGGCTGATTATTGAAATGTGATTGTTTATCCCCATCGGCGGGCTCTTGTAAAGTGTTTTTCTTTGTTTTTTTTTAACTTTTGCATTGATGTATGTGTGTGTTTTCAAGTTTGCAGTTGTGTGATTCTGTGTTCTGTTCTCTTTTTTCTTTCGTGCTTAATACCTTTTTAAGCATCTACTGGACAGCTGGTCTGGAAGCTGTATCATCTCTTAGAGATTGGATGTTTGGGAAGGATTTTAATTCTTCATTGCTGGTGAAGCTGAGCTTGGCTGCATAGAAAATTCTTGGTTGAAATTATTTATCTTTGAGTACTTTGAATATTGGACTCCATTACCTTCTAACTTGTTGTGTTTCTGCTGATAGGTCTGCTGCTATTCTGATTGGTTTTCCCTGGTAGGTAGTCTGACTTTTCTCTCTTGCTGCCTTTAGGATTTTTTCTTTTGTATCTACTTTGTGTTTGGATATCACATCTCTGGTGAGATGTGGAAAGTTTTCTTTCCAGGATAACCTCCTGGAATACTTGCTCCAAGGTGTTCTCCAGTTCCCTTTCTTCTTCTGAGATACCAGTCAGGTGTAGGTTTGGCCTCTTGATATAATCACATATCTCTTGGAGAATTTGTTCTTTCTTTCTGGGTTTTCTTTCTATGTTTTTTACAGATTGGGTTAATTCCATGTTTTGGTCTTCAAGTTCTGAGATTCTTTCTTCTGCTTGATTAATTCTGCTTTTCATGCTTGTAGTCATATATGTTTCCTGGATGAAATGTTTTATGGCCAAAATCTCTGTTACAAGTTATTTTGGTGTTGCATCTTGTCTTTTTTGAGTCTTACACACTCTTACCATCCATTCCCTAATCTCTGTGGTATTCTGGGGGCAGTCATTGGTGACTTCCATTGTTTGGGCTCAGAGGTCTGATTTTTCAGGTGCTTTCTCTTTGGTACACTGGAAATTACCAGTGTTCTATTGATTCTTCCTCATTTGTGACAGATTTCTCTTTAGTTACGTTATTCAGTGGCAGTGGGAGAGGTTTTCACTTCTGATGTTTGCTCAGCCCTCTATTCTTCCCTGATCAGGGTTCTTAATTTGTTCTATTTTGAAACATAGCCGTGGGTAAGAAGCTTTGCTGTCTCTTGTAATTTTGAGAGTTGAATAAGGTAGAGGGTGGGAAACTAGGATTCAGAAAGTACTTGCAAATCACAATGTTCACTGATTGTGGTATGGGTTCCCTGAGACCCCAACTCCCTATCTCCCCATGACCATTCTTTTTTTTTTTTTGACTTGGAGTCTCACTCTGTTGCCCAGACTGGAGTGCAGTGGCCACTCCCGGCCACTGCAGCCTCGACCTGCTGGGCTCTGGCGATCCTTCTGCCTCAGCCTTCCAAGTAGCTGGAACTACAGGTGCGCGCTACCATGCCCAGCTAATTTTTTTGATTTATTGTAGAGATG
>CAUYQG010199950.1:0-18625 GCA_963574415.1 Tarsius wallacei | reverse complement strand
TTAGGCCACCCCAGCATCGACCTGCTGGGCTGAGGCAGTCCTTCCACCTCAGCCTTCTAAGTAGCCAGAACTACAGGTGCGTGTCACCATGCCTGGCTAATTTTTTAATTATTGTAGAGATGAGGTCTCGCCAAGTTGCCTAGGCGGGTCTTGAACCCGCGGGCTCACGCAATCCAGACACAGTCTTTAAAAGTGGGATTAGGATTAGTGCCCCTATAAAAGAAACCCCAGAGGGCTCATTCATCCCTTCCACCATGTGAAGTTACAGTGAGAAGAAAGCCATTGATGAGAACATGAGCCCTTACTGACAATGAATCTGCCAGTGCCTTGATCTTGGACTTCCCAGCCTCCAAAACCGTGAGAAAATACATTTCTGCCATTTCTTAGCCACCCAGTTTATGGGATTTTGTTATATGCCAGCCTAAATGGATTAAGAGAAGAAATTGGTACCAAAAGTAGGGTGCAATCATGACAAATACCTAAAAATGTGTAAGCAGATTTGGAACTGGCTAACAAGTGGAAGCTGGAAGAGTTTTGAGGTGCAGGCTAGAAAAAGTCTATATTGTCATGAATAAACAATAAAGGGTGATTCTGAGGAGGGCTCAGAAGGAGAGGAGGAGATTCTCAATCTTCTTAGAGAATACTGAGTGGTTGTGAAGAGAATATTAGTAGAAACCGGGACAGTAAGGGTCATTATGATGAGGTCTCAGATGGAAATGAGGAACCTGTTATTAGTCATTGGAGAAAAAGTCATTCTTGTCATGAAGGAGCAGACAACATGGCTGAATTGCATTTGTATCCTAGTGCTTGGCAGAGGGCAGAATTTGTGAGTGACAAAATTGGATACTTGGTTGAGGAAATTTCTAAGCAAATTGTTGAGGTTGTGGCCTGGTATCCCTTGACTGCTTATAGTAAACTGTGAAAAGAGAGAAATGATTTTTAAAATGATGGGATTATTAATTGAAAGGGAAGAAAAACAAAAGTTTGAAAATTTTTCAGTCTGTTTATATAGGCAAAAATGAAAAAAAAAATCCATCTATAAAGGCCAAGGGTGTGGCCAAGCACCATTTGATAAGGAGATGAGTAAGGATCATCCATCTCAAGGGAAGCCAGGTGTGACTCATCAAGACAATAGGGAGATTAGTCAGCCATCTAAACTGAAGTCAAGAATTATTGTCCAAGACAATAAAGGAATAATTGCGAACTCATTTCAGAGACCACAGGAATGCAGGGGGTCCCTCTCATCACAGGCTCATAGTGCCAGGGCCTAGGGGACAGAATGATACCAAAGGAGAGGCCTCCACTGCCCAGTGCTGCCTCACACTGTGGGCTTTGCTCCCCAAACTCTGCTGCCACACTCCTCAGTCATGCCATACCAGGTGCAGCTCCCAGAAGGCAACAGTGTGACATGCTGTGTACTAAACAAACCTGGTGGGTGTATGGCTGCCTCCACCTGGATTCCAAAGGATGCACTGAAGAGCTGGGGGACCCCTGGGCAGAGATCTGCTTTGGGTGCAGGGCCAACGCAGACAGCACCCACTAGAACAATGCCAAGCAGAGCAGTGGGGGTAGGTCTTTCCTGAGACTCCACACCAGCTGAGTCACTGGGGTGCAATTCCAGGAGAGCCATATGTAGACCATGAAAGCTGTGGCATAGCACACATATGCCCAGCAAAGTCATGGGGCCTTCACCCCTATAAAACTGGAGGGCAGAGCATGGAGCCAAAGATTAGTCTCAGGTTTTGGACTAGCTTAGAACCTGTCATTCCTTTCTTCTTTCCCATTTCTCTCTTTTGGAGTGGGAATGTCTACCCTGTGCCTGTTCCACCATTGCATTTTGGAAGCACACAACACACTTGATGTCACAGGTTCACAGCTGAAGAACAATTTGCCTCAGAAAGAATCATACTTTGAGCCTCACCCACATCTAATTTGGATATTTAGATGAGACTTTGGACTTTAATCTTTGGAGCTACGCTGGGTGTGGTGGCTCATGCCCATAATCCCAGCACTTAGGGAGTCTGAGGCGAGAGGATTGCCTGAGCCCAGGGATTCAAGACTAGCATGGGCAACATGGCAAGATCACATCTTTACAATAGATTTAAAAAAAAAAATTAGCGCAGCATGGTGGCACATGCCTATAGTTCCAGTTACTTGGAAGGCTGAGGTAGAAGAATCACCTGAGCCCAGCAGGTTGAGGCTGCGGTAGCTGTGAGCATGCCACTGCACTCCAGCCTGGGTGACAGAGTGAGACTTCGACTCTAAAATAACATAACATAACATGACATGACATGACATAACATAACATAACATAACATATAACATAACATCATAAACTTTGGAACTGATGCTGGAATGAGTTAAGACTTTTGGCGCTATTGGGGTGGCATTAATGTATTACCTTCGAGAAGGACATGAACTTTGGGGGAAGGAGGAAGAAGGGATATAATGCTATTGTCAGAATGAACTAAGATGCCAAAGAGGAACAAACACTGGGTCAGAAAACAGAGGCCTGGATTCCATTCTAGCCTAGCCATTGGCCTTGGACAACTCATTTCCTTTCCCCAAGGAGGCCTTGGTTTCCTCAACTGCAAAATGAGCAGACTGGGCAAGATGGCCCCTAACATCCCTTTTCTTTAATTTTATAAAAGATGGCCCCTTCATGGGCACAAAAGACTCCAGGCATGGTCTCTAACTTAAACAAGACTCCATTCTTTATATTAACCTCTAAAAGTTCTAGAATACTACTTTTGACTTTTAATACTACTTTTTTCACACTTCACACTCCTCCACCCTACAGTTGATGTGACCATGGGGTGACAACCATAGGGTATAAGACCCACAGGTTGAATGAAGACCTACTGGGCAAAAAGAATTTCCCGGGATGTAGGGTTGCCAGATAAAATAGTTATCTACTTGCTAAATCTGGCAACTCTACTGGGCCTGTTTATCCTCTGACAGATGCTGAGACCAACAGCCAGCATGTGCTTCTCGGGGGCAGGGACACAGCCAAGGGTCACACAGGAAAAGACCTCAGGAAGTTGATCTGAGCCAAGGGATCCAGGACCTTGGGATCACCTGGAGAACGTGTTTAAAATGCAGATTCCTGGCCAGGCTTGGTGGTTCAGCCTGTAATCCCAGCACTTTGGGAGGCCGAGGCGAGTGAATTGCCTGAGCCCACGGGTTCTAGACCCTCCTGGGTAACTTGGCGAGACCTCATCTCTACAATAAATCAAAAATTAGCCAGGCGTGGTAGTGCGTGCCTGTAGTTCCAGCTACTTGGAAGGCTGAGGCAGAAGGATAGCCAGAGCCCATCAGTCTGAGGCTGTGGTGGCCGGGAGCATGCCACTACACTCCAGCCTGGTGATAGAGTGAGACTCCAACTCAAAAAAACAAAAAAATGCAGATTCATAGGTCCCACCACAGACCTTAACAAATTAGGTTCTCCTGCAGTAAGTCCTTGGAGCCTGTATTTTTATAATAATAACAACAATATAATAGTAATTAATATTCATTGAACACTTATTCTCTGTTACATACTTTAGGCACGTTATCTCATTTAATCATCACAATATTAATAACCACAATACCCTAGGAGCTAAGGACTATATTTTTTTTAGTTCACAGTGGAAGAAACAGAGGCTCAGAGAGGTTAAGCAACTTACCCACAGTCATGTAGCTAGTTAGTAGTAGAGTCAGAATTCAAACCCATGACTCTCAATCACTGTATCATACTAATGACCCGTATAAGGCCAGATTGGCTCAGATGACTTTTTTGTTTTTTTGAGTTGGAGTCTCACTCTGTCACCCAGACTGGAGTGCAGTGGCCACTCCCGGCCACTGCAGCCTCAACCTGCTGGGCTCCGGCGATCCTTCTGCCTCAACCTTCCAAGTAGCAGGAACTACAGGCATGCGCTACCACGACCGGCTAATTTTTTGATTTATTGTAGAGATGAGGTCTTGCCAAGTTGCCCAGGCGGGCCTCGAACCCACGGGCTCAGGCAATTCACTCACCTCGGTCTCCCAAAGCGCGGGATTACAGGCTGAGCCACCGAGCCCGGCTAGATGACTCTTAATATGGCCAGAATGGCTCTGTCCCAGCTTTGGGACTCACTCCCTGCCACCTAGTCCATCCTAAATAAAGAGCATCAAAATATTATTTTCTCTTTTCTTAAAAAATGTTCAGAAACACACCTAGACCCACTCAATAATCTTATAAATAAAAAAGTATAATCTTATAAATAAAAAGTAGAACAATTGGGCATGACATGATGCAACAGGAAATACACAGCAACATTTATTATATACTGTGACATAAAAAAATAGAACCTAGGTCAGGTGTGGTGGCTCACGCCTATAATACCAGTACTTTGGGAGGCCAAGGCAGGAGGACCACTTGAGGCCAGGAGTTCAAGACCAGCCTGGACAACACAGTAAGATCCTTTCCCTACAAAAAAATTAAAAATTAGCTGGGCATGGGGACATGCAGCTATAGTCCCAGCTACATGGGAAGCTGAGGTGGGAGGATCATTTGAAACCAGGAGTTGGATGCTGGGGTGGGCTATAAATGCCCCACTGAACTCCAGCCTGGGCAACAGAATGAGACACTGTCTGTAAAAAAAAAAAAAAAGAAAGAAAAACAAAAGAAAAGAAAAAGAAAAAAATTAAACCTGCTTAAGCCTCTTGTTCGGCACTATCAACAGAACTTTCTGCAGTGATGAGAGAGTTCTGTCCCAAGGGGTAACCACTAGTCACATGTGGTTACTGAGAAATTGAAATACGACTAGTGTGAGTGAGGAACTGAACTTTAAGTTGTATTTAATTTAAATAAATTCTGGTTTTATTTTTATTTATTTTTATTTTTTATTTTTTTTTAGTTGGAGTCTCACTCTGTTGCCCAGACTGAAGTGCAGTGGCCACTCCCGGCCACCGCAGCCTCGACCTGCTGGGCTCCGGTGATCCTTCCACCTCAGCCTTCCAAGTAGCTGGAACTACAGGCGCGTGCTACCATACCAGCTAATTTTTTGATTTATTGTAGAGATGAGGTCTTGCCAAGTTGCCCAGGCGGGTCTTGAACCCGCGGGCTCAGTCAATCCACTCACCTCAGCCTCCCAAAGTGTGGGATTACAGGCTGAGCCACCAAGCCCGGCTATAAATTCTAGTTTTAAAACTGAAATGATATAAAATGTTTTCCAAGAAATACAACTTTATTGTTTTGGTAGGCTTGCATTTCACTTTAACCGCTGTATTGTATACGAGTCGAGCTGTGCTATCTCTGATTGGATTTTGAAGACTTCTATGAAAAAAAGAATGCAAAATATCCTATTAATAACTTCTTATATTGATTATATGTTAAAATGGTAATATTTTGTATACATTAAGTTATATAAAACATTATTAAAATCAATTCATGGGCCGAGCTCTGTGGCTCAGCTGGTAATCCCAGCACTTTGGGAGGCCGAGACGAGTGGATTGCCTGAATCCAAGGGTTTGAGACTCACCCGGGCAACTTGGCGAGACCTCGTCTCTACAATAAATCAAAAAAAATTAGCTAGGCGTGGGAGCATGTGTCTGTAGTTCCAGCTATTTGGAAGGCTGAGGTGGAGGGATCACCTAAGCCCAGCAGGGCAATGCTGAAGTGGCCCTGAGTATGTCCATACACTCCAGCTTGGGCGACAGAGTGAGACTCCAACTCAAAAAAAAAAAATCAATTTATTTCCTTCTTTTTGTTTATTCAATGTGGCTACGAGAAAACGTAAAACTACATATGTGGTTCATATAACACTTCTACTGGAGAGTGCCAGTAGGAAGGGCATCTGCTCTAGACTGAACTGCTAGTTTACAGGAAATACAGGGGACAGAGGAACGGGTTAAAGAACACCATGAGGAAGGAATAAGTCTAATCCAGACTGAGATCATCAGGGCAACATTTCAATGGCATCAAAAAAGAGGGAGGGAAAGTGAGAAGGAAGATCATGAAGCGGGTAAGAGTAGGCTAAGATGGCACATTTGAGTGCTCTGTCTGCAGCTGCAGGGCCCCTCACTCAGAGTGAGGTGAGTGTGTTGGGGACAAGGTTGGTACACTCTTTCTCAGTGACTCATGGGTGAGGCCATCCTGTGCCCCACCCCTATCCCCACGCTAGTCTCCACCTGGGGCAGGTGCTGGACCTGGAACAACCTTCAGCTGCTGAAGGGGTGACTGTGAATCTGCTTTGCAAGCTGAGTCAAAGGGCCAGGACAGTGGCTCTATCCTCCCTCAACAAAGACTCAACCTTTACCTTGGGGTGAGGCAGGTGAGAGTTCTCAGGTTCAGCTTTTCTTCTTGTGAAACAGGAGTGAGGAAAAAAAAAGGTCTCGTCACCTCCTTCCGGGTGGGGGTGGGGGTGGGAGTGGGAGGACATGTGACACAATGTTGGACAAGTGCTATGAGAGCCTTGATAAAGTCCTTAATGTAAACACCATGCACTGTATCATTGTCAAGGGTGGCAGTGGTGGAAAAGTTTATTTGAAGTTTGCTGCTGATGCAATGTGCTTTCCCAAACATTCCCTCACTTGAGCTTCACCTCCACGTTGAGTGGCAGACAGAACCTCTATCCCAATTCTCAATTGAGAAAACTGAGGCTCCAAGAGAATAAGCGATTAGCCCAAGATCACACAGCTAGGAAGTGGCAGAGACAGCATGTAGACCTAGATCTTCTCAGCCCTGGTCTACCACATGTCCCTCTTACCACAGTCCCTGCACATTATAAAGCCTGAGTTGCTGATACAAAAGGGAATGCCTCAAAGCCACCCCAGGTCCTGGGTGGTCCTCTGACATCCCTGTTCAGCTGCATCATGCTCTCATCCCACTGGGCTTCATTATTTGTCTGTCTCTCCCCAACTAGATTATTTTTGCTTCCACAGCATCTATTCTGAGAAAGACATTCAATAGAAGTTGGTGAACAGAAAAACAAAGGAAATAAATAAAACATTAAAAATATCAATATGACATAGAATATTCTGTATCACATAGACAGTGAAGCCTTGGCATTTGTAAGAGACCTGTCCAGAGCCCTCTGCAAATTTTCAAATCCACAGCGCCCCTCTGAAGCACACAGAACCCAGCCCCACCCTTGCCCTTCACACTCCCAGGGCCTCCCAGCCCATGCCAAGTTGTGTGAGGTTATGACCTCGGCAAGTCGTTAAATAAATAATAATGCTGCCGGGCTCAATGGCTCAGCCTATAATCCCAGCACTTTGGGAGGCCAAGGCGAGTGGATTGCCTGAGCCCGCAGCTTCAAGACCTGCCCGGGCAACTTGGCGAGACCTCGTCTCTACAATAAATAAAAAATCAGCTGGGTGTGGTAGCACATGCCTGTAGTTCTGGCTACTTGGAAGGCTGAGGCGGAAGGATCGCCGGAGCCCAGCAGGTTGAGGATGCGGTGGCCGGGAGCATGCCATTGCACTCCAGTCTGGGTGACAGAGTGAGACTCCAACTCAAAATAATAATAATAATAATAACAATAATAATAATGCTGGGTAAGCTCAGTGGTTCATGCTTACAATCCCAGCACTTAGGGAGGCTGAGGCAAGAGGATTGCTTGAGCCCAGGAGTTAAAGACCAGCCTGGGCAACATCGCGAGATCTTGTCTCCACAGAAAATTTAAAAAAATCAACTGGGTGTGGTGGCGTGTGCCTGTAGTCCCAGCTACTCAGGAGGCTAAGGCTGGAGGATCACTGGAGTCCAGGAGTTTGAGGCTGCAGTGAGCCGTGAGCATGCTGCTGCACTCCAGCCTGGGTGACAGAGTGAGACCCCAACTCAAAACAATAATAACAACAATCATCACCATCATCATCATCATCATCATCATCACCATCCTACCATTCCTACCTTAAGTAAAACACTGCATAAATGTAATGACAAACATCATCATTATAATGGGATGTATCCTGATCCCCAAAACCACTGACATGAAGACCCAAGCTGAGTGAGGACTTTGAGGGACTGTAATCAGCCATCTGTTTGAAGATATGATCAGAGTAGAAGACCCTAGTGAGATGTGGTCTCTTTGAGATGAAGAAGGGAACAGTCACTACGGCCCTAGGAATCTCCCCCAGAGACTCAGAAAGGTGGGAGGCTGATGGCCAGGCCGGGGTAACTGTCCAAACCCTGGACACCCAGGCTGGGGGGACATTCACATCAATACCTGGTCACCTCTTTCCACAGCCCAGTCAAGGAGCCTGGGTTTTTTTTCTTTTTTCCCAACGTAGTTTCTACCAAGGGCTCCTAGCTCTAAGACCCTTGCCCTGGAGTCATTCCCCATGTCCTTCCAAGTTTGTTCTTCCCTCTCACATCCCTAATTTCTTTAGCTTTAAGAAGAAATTAAAACCTAACAGCCTGGCTTCTTCTTGTCCAGCATTCCCAGGATCATCCCCTTCCTACTAATCTGACCTTGGTCTCCTTCCTCCCTGCAGGTTGGTCTGCCTGTGGAAATGCTTTGAAGACTCTTCGCGGAATATGTACGTCAAGGACCCATGGAGGCTGCCATGGGGGAAGACTGCTGCTGGAGTGGCCAGGCTCCAGACAGCTGGACTCCATCTGGGGAACTGGCAGCATTGTGGCTACCCTGGAGCACTTCTGCCAGGCCGTTCACTGGGGTATCACTTTCCACAGGCTTGGAGCTGAGGAAGCCCTAGAGGAGTCAAGGTTCTGCCATGGGAGGCCTGCCCAACCCCCACAGGACAGGCTTACATTTTTCAGGACAAGCCCCACATGTGATGTGAATTAATCTACTGAGATTTTGAACATATTCTTTATACCACACAGAAGTTAACTTACATGGACAACTAAATCCTTCCCAACCCTGCTGTCAACATCCATGACTGGAGGCAACTGCTCTTAGGAGGTCACAGATGAGATAATAACAGCTGAAAGGGACTTAAGTCAGGCTGGGCACGTCCTTTTAGTGCTGGCCATGTTAGCAGAAAGCAAGAGGGAGCCCTGTCCCAGACAACGGCTCCTGAGACAGGCAGTGGAATCAGGGCAGACTCACACAAAGTCTGCAACTGAGCAGGTTTCAACTGAGTGGATGGACAGGACAAACCCACTAACCAGGGGTCCCTAATCGCCAGGCCATACACTGGTACTCCACAGCAGGAGATGAGGGGCAGGTGAATGGAGCTCTGTCTCCTATCAGATCCGCGACAGCATTAACGTCTCATAGGAGCAAGACTCTGCTGTGAATTGCACATGCAAGGGATCTGGATTGTGTGTCCTTATGAGAATCAAAAGCCTGAGGATTCTCCCAAACCCCCAGGCCGTGGAAAACTTGTCTTCCATGGAACCATTCCCTAACGCCAAAAAAGATTGGGGACTGCTACACTAACCTATTAGGGTACAATGAGGACCAGGAAATCAAGACTCCTGATCAGGCCAACAGGAGGCATCAAGTCTAAGTACAAAAGCCCATAAACTCCTCTCCTGGGGGGGGTCCTTCCTCTCAAACCCCGGCCACACATGGTTTAGGCATAGTCTTAGCAAGTTTGGGTCTTTTTACTCTCATAATTCCTCAGCACTCCTCCATAGACAGCACTCTGAGGGCAATGAGACAGACCAGTGACAGAGGGCACGGAAACCGTAAGCAGAGAGAACTCAACAAGCACAGCGGCCCAAGCAAGTCAAGGAGCACAGCGTGACAGCTGATGTTACAGATGGTGCACCTGAACTCACAAGAAGAGGGCATGAAACTGTTGCCTGGCTGTGAGCCCTGCTGGAAGAAACAGGGACATCTCAAGGCTGGGCACAGTGGCTCATACCTATAAATCCAGCACTTTGGGAGGCCGAGGTGAGAGGAATGCTTGAGCCCAGGAGTTCAAGACTGGCCTGGGCAACATAGTGAAACCTCGTCTCTCCAAAAAAAGAGTATCCCATAGTCCAATGCCTGGGGTTCTACATGCACGAAGAAGCAGGGAATTTCCTCCAGCAATTAAAGAAATGCCAATTAAAATGACAGCAAAGTACCAATTTACAACTATAAAGGTCAATAAATAATGAAACATGTTTTAAAACAAATAGCCCAGGGCTGGCAGGACCACCAGCAAGTAAGAACACTCCTATGTTGTGGTGGTACCGGTTAACCAACACCATCCTTTGAAAGTGAGGATGCCAATAGTCCTAAAAATATCAGTCTTTGATCTAGTCATACCACTCCTGGGGCTCTGAGCTCAATCCTGGGGGAGAAAATGAAAGAATTAATTCAAAAGAAAAGGGGAAAGTCATAGGAAGAAAGTTGTTCTATTAGTAAAATTTGTAATGTTTAAAAGCTGGGGAATAAAAGCCCAGTGTCCAACAACAGGAGAACTATGGCTTGAATGTTTATCCCCTCTGAAACTTACATTGAGACTTAATCCTCAACGTGGCAGTGTTGAGAGGTGGGGCCTTGAAGGGGTGACTGGGTCATAAGGGCTCTACCCTCATGGATGGATGAATCCATTCATGGGTTAATGGATTCATGGCTTATCACGGGAGTGTGACTGGCTACGAAAGATGAAGAAGAGAGACCTGAGCTAGCATGCTCAACCCCCTCACCGTGTGATGCCCTGCACCACCTGGGGACTCTGCAGAAGTGGTTCCTCCATCTTGGACTTCTCAGCCTCCCCACCAGTCTTGTGTGAGGGTCAGGCAGGTGCAGGCAGCAACTAGTCCTACTGGCCAAGAGATCCATGGGAGAAACATGCAGGACACTGGGAGCTGGAGAAGGGGAGGGCATAGGCAATCGTATGCATTTAAACGTTGAGATGGAGAATTTAAAAAGTAAATGCAAGAAGTAAATTCCAGCTGGGTATGGTGGCTCACACCTGTAATCCTAGCACTTTGGGAGGCAGAGGCAAGAGGATTACCTGAGCTCAGGGGTTTGAGACCAGCCTGAGCAACATGGCAAGACCTCATCTCTATAATAAATAAATTTAAAAAATCAGCCGGGCATGGTGGCACATACCTGTGGTTCCAGCTACTTAGAAGGCAGAGGTGGAAGGATCACCTGAGCCCAGCAGGTCGAGGCCGCAGTGGCTGTGAGCATGCCACTGCATTCCAGCCTGGGTGACAGAGTGAGACTCCAACTAAAAAAATAAAAATAAATTCCTTCTCTTTATAAATGACTAGTTTCAGGTATTCTGTTAGAAACAACAGAAAATAGACTGAGACAAAGAAAATACTATATGCAATTCAATGAAACATGGCAGTCAGCTAAAAGAGACAAGGCAATTTTTAGAATTAGGTTAACTAGAGAAAGAAGTCGGGCAGGAAGCAATACAAGTACAATGATTGTATACAAAGAGGAAAAGCTTGAGAGTAATCACAGAGAAACATAAATAGCTGTGTTTAGATTGCAGGGTTATTAATGTCATGTCTTTTCAGTTCCTATTTAAGTTTATTTTTTAATAGACTTTTACAGAAGTGGCCTGGCCTTCCCAGCAAGGTGCTTGTTACTCTCTGCTGGGAATCAGGATGCCAATTGTTGACCCCTAGCCCTAGAGCATGTCACACCTTGACCTTTCCACACATATGGCTGGCCACACTTGGGGAACCCCACCAGGCTTGTGTAAGCATCAGGCAGGTGCAGGCAGCAACTAGTCCAACTGGCCAAGAGGTCCATGGGAGAAACATGCAGGACACTGGGAGATGGAGAAGGAGAGAGCATAGGCAATTCTATGCATTTAAACGTTGAGGCAGATAATTTAAGAATCAAATGCAAGAGTATGCAAATGCCCATCTGCTACTTAAATCTACAGCCTGCCAATACCAGAGCACAGTTCTCAAATTAGAAGGATCTCAAATGTCAGGTGGCCTACCCGATCTGCAGACAAGTTAAGGATGGCTGTCTGGTTTACAGATGAGATCTCAAGCTCAAAGGGTTGAGGTGATTTATTCAAGGGCATAAAGTCAGTGATTACTGAGACAGATGCTACCATTCCCCTGCTAACCAGCAGATGTATATATGCTTATAAGGCTCAAAACATTCTTAATGCAGGGTTCTGCTTCTTGACTGGACGTAGCGACTGTGACTTGTGCCACAGCCCAACTCAAACTCTACTGTCTGCCACAGTCCCACTTACCTGTTGTGTACAGACACCTCTGGGAGGACACCATGGTGGCCAGCTAGCCCCTGGAGTCTTAGTCCTCCCTGATACTTCTCCAGATTCCACTAAGCACTGTGAAGTCTTCCCCAGGTAGGCCAGCATTGACTCATACTTCTAGCTCTCTGTACAAGCTGTGTGGACTCAAGTTATGGCCCCACCACTTCCTGGATATGGCATCCTACAAGTGACCTGGCCTCTGGGTGTTCCTGTCTATAAAATGGGGATAATACAAGTCTCTATGTGCTAGCATTGTGACAAGGATTTTAGTCCTCTATTGCCTTAATACATAAAGGTAGCAGAAGTACTCAGTACAGTGAACACTAATAACTCCTCTGTATTGGTAAGATATTCTCCTCATCATAGTCATTGTAATGACTGAACAAGGCCAGACACGGTGGCTCATGCCTGTCATCCCAGCACTTTAGGAGGCAGAGGTGAGAGGATTGCCTGAGTCCCAGGAGTTTGAGACCAGCCTGGGCAACTTGGCAAGACCTCGTCTCTACAATAAATAAAAAATATCAGCCGGATGTGGTGGTGTGTGCCGGTAGTTCCAGCTACTTGGGAGGCTGAGAAGAAGGAAGGCTCACCTGAGTCCTGCAGATTGAGGCAGCAGTGACTGTGAGCATGCCATTGCACTACAGTCTGCGCGGCAGAGTGAGACTCTAACTCAAAAAAAAAAAAAAGACCGAACAAGATAACAAATAGCAGGCACCTAGAAAACACCTGCCTTATGTGGAGCTCTCTAAATAATAGCCATCATGCCAGGCTCGGTGGCTCAGCCTGTAATCCCGCACTTTGGGAGGCTGAGGTGAGTGGATTGCCTGAGCCCGCGGGTTCGAGACCCGCCTGGGCAACTTGGCGAGACCTCATCTCTACAATAAATAAATAAAAAAAATTAGCCGGGCGTGGTAGCGCGCACCTGTAGTTCCAGTTACTTGGAAAGCTGAGGCGGAAGGATCACAGAAGCCCAGCAGGTCGAGGTTGCAGTGGCCAGGAGCAGCCACTGCACTCCAGTCTGGGCGACAGAGTGAGACTCCAACTCAAAAAAAAAATAAATAAATAATAGCCATCATTATAATAAAGGTGTCAAACACAGCACAAATGCAGTGGATTTTTCCCAGGAAGGAGCTGGAGAAGCGCTTCACAGAGCCCAGAGAATGTGTGTGCTTTTCTGCCTCATAGATCAGATTTCTTCCTGACAGCCTCCCCTGTCCCTCCCTACCTTCTGCCCCCTCCTTCCCTCCCACAGGCCCCATCAGACAGGAAATGACCCCAGGGCAGTCATTTCTTCCCTTTGATACCTAGGGATCACCATCTGCCCCTGCTATTCAGCAAAAACATCCCTCCTTTGTCTCAATTTCAGAAGGAGGATGGAAGTAACTGAGACAGAGGGAAACTGCCCACCACTACCTTCATCTCCTCCAGGCTGAGCTTAGATCTTGTGGTTGCTACCACTGAGGCCTGTGGCTGGAGTTTCTAATGCCTTGCCTGCCATTGCCGCCCCCCGTGGGTCCTGGGACCCTCACTCACAGCTCAAGGATGAGCACCACGTCGGTGCGGTTCTCGTAGACGTCGTGCAGCGTGATGACGTTGGGGTGCAGCACCTGCCGTAGGATGCTCACCTCCCGCTCGATCTCCTCCCGGCTCACGCCCCGCCGGCTAGCCCGGTTCTGCCGCTTCTTGATGAACTTGGCCGCATACTCCAGCCCCGTGCTCTTCTCTCGACACTTCTTCACAATGGCAAACTGGCCGCTGCAGCAACACAGACCCATGGGATAAGGACTCTGCTGTCAGCTACCAGGGGATGCTAATTCAGATATTCTGCAGACATGGGACAAATGATGCCCCTGGCCAGCACCCCCACTTTGCTGACAACCCATGACTGAGACAGGGTAAGTACAGGGCTTTCCTTCTGTTCCTATGAATTTTTTACCTCTTACTAGGAATGAATGATAGTATTGTTACTCCCAGGGTACAGAGGTGACTACTGAGACCCTGAAGGGTTATTGATCAGGATGACACAGTCTTATCATTGCAAACCCTCAGCCAGAACCCCATGAAGTCACAATGTCCGCAAGCAGACTGGATTGGTGGGTGTTAGGGTACACTCTCAGCGGGCCTCCAGAATGTTAGGTCAGGTCCGCTGGGGGTGTGGGTTTCTGGTGTGCAATCCGATGCCACATGAAAGATGCAAAGAATTGCACAGAAGTTAGTTTTTATCTAGAAAGCAAATGAGAGAGAGAGAGAAAGAGGAGATTCACCTCCCCAAGGTAGGGGAGGGGGCCGAAGCTTAAGAAAACATGGCCTGGTCATAGCTCAAAAAGCACATGGCTACACCATAGCTTAGCAAGGCAATGGCCTGGCAATGGCGCCCAGCTGCTCAGGGTTGAATGCTTTTAACCCTTCCTTCTGATGGGGGAAGGTCATTAAGGTGATTGGGTGGTGATCTTCATGAAGGGGCAGGTAAGTGCAGGTACTGATGTCAAGTGATGGACAGCAGGCAGATGGGTGGGTTAGTCACATGATTGCTATCATGGTGGGGTTTATCTGTGTCACATAGGTCACAAAGGACTGATTAGGTTAACTTGGGGGGTTTGGGCCCAGAGGAGTTTTTTCCTGCAAGAGACTCGTTAGACATATGCAATTCACAAATTCCTTGACCAAAGGTGGTCGTATTAACACTTTTATGACTTTGGCCAGGCAAAGGGTGATCTTTGATCTTCAGTCTTGACAAAAAACCTAAAAGTTTACAGCAGGTAGAGGCTTTGGTGGACATGAGTATGACGCTGCACTCCAGCCTGGGTGACAAAGTGAGACTCCAACCCCCCCCCACAAAAGGTGGTCTATTATCATTTCTACAGCTCTGTCCTTGTCTAGCATCTAATGGAGGTTGGCCGAGGGGGTGGGGTAGGCTGCCAGCTTGGCCTGCAGCAGAATGTCTGAATGCTTCCTAAAACCTGCCTGTTGGAAATTTATTTTATCTATGTCTAACCTGTACTAGATTCAAAGTGTGTCAGGGGTAAAGTCTAAGCAAAAATGGCTATGTTAAGGCAAAAAGACTACACTAAACTAAGTTTATTCTAGTGTTCTATAGGTACCACCTTTCAGGGAAGATCCTGGCTTGGGTGGGGCCAGGCTGGTGGGGAGAGGCAGCCTAACAAGGTTAATTATCACAGTGAGAGGGCTTGGCATGAACACAGAGTTGTAGAGGTAGAAAACTGAGGCAAAAGGAGAGGTCAAGTGACTCGTCTGAGGCCATCACAGAGTAATGGCAAAGCCATTAAGTCTGACACCCAACCAGCTGTCCAAAAAGCCTTTGAGATAGTTATAGGGATCCAGACCATGCTTAGTTCCCTGCAGGTGTCAGCACCCAGAGCTGGACCTGGAAACCCTTTACTCCAGGGACAAGGACAGTAACCATGAAATGATGTCCATGCCAGAACAGCAGGCAGCCCTGCACCAGCTTCCCTGTGTGCTCCCAGGGCAGCCCATCCCACATGGAAGGGCAACAACCTTAGGCTTTTCCATCTCAGTTCAGCAGAAGCAGATCTAAATCCCTGGAGACCTCCTGGTGGCCATCCCACCTGGAGACCCTCCCCTTCCCCTACTTCCAGTTTCTGCCATTGCCCTATGAGTTACCCAAGCACCTAAAGACCCACTGCTTGGGTAACTCAGCTTTATGGTCCAGTTTAGTGGCTTAATAAGGGATCACCAGACTTGGGATGTACTCTTAGTGGCTATGGGATAAAAGCTATCCACAATGCCAATGCAGGACCTGGCATTTCAGAGTCCCCATGACCTTTTCACAGCTGCTCTGAGTTCCTACTTGGCCGATGGGGAAAGCAAAGGCTAGGAGCTGTAAATGATGCACTTAGGCTTAGAGAGCACATAGGTGGCAGCTCAGGGTTGACCTGACATCCACATCCCTGGATATTCGCCCCAACCTCAGAAAATAACATTGCAAATGGATAACCCCATTATGAGAACAATCCTCAGTGAGAGTCTTCACAATAACCTGAGTAGCAATAACAACAAAAACATGAAGTTGAGCAAGCAAGGACTAGATAGCCCAACACTTACATAGTATCCTATGGCAACCGCCTTAGAGATATCACTGAACACAGATTCATGGATCTCTCCCTCCCCTTATCCTCCATTCACTCAACACTAGGCATCTGCTCTATGCTAGGTTCTGTGCTGGGCAGTAAGAGGTAGGGACCGGAAGGCACAGATAAGGAGTACAGACAGAACTCTGGGGAAGTAGAAGTCCCTGGGGGCTGGGTTGGCAGGGAAGGCTTTGTGGAGCCAAATTTATATTTCATTGTCCATGAACTCTAAAGTGTCAGCGACTTAGGCTCCAAATATTGGCTCTGAGCTGTCCATACACTAGGGGTTGGTACAGGTGGAATGAAGCCAGGCCTCCTGAAGCCAGAGGGAACACATTCAGTGCAATCTCTAACACAGATGGTCACTTTGGGCCTCGGGGACATTGAGTCCTTAGAGGGTGCCAACAGACACTTGACCAAGCTTCCAGGTCCAGGCAGCTGCGAGTCTCAGCATCAGGGCAGACACACTCCTCTCCTCTCCCTCCAACACCTCAAGGGGCCACTGGCAGAGCCTGGCATTGCAGAGTCCCCATGACCTTTTCACAGCCACCCTGAGTTCCTACTTGGCTGATGGGGAAAGCAAAAGCTGAGGGTAGTAAATAATGTGCTTAGGCTTGGAGAGCACACAGGTGGCAGTGCAGGGTTTGGCCTGGCATTCACGTCCCGCAGTTCCCACCAGCCTTGCACTGTGTCAACAGCATTAGGGCTTATGAAGGGGCTTTGAAAAGTAAAGCTAAACATTTCAGGTCACCTTGACCTTGCTTCCTCTTTGTCTAATGAGGGAAATAGAGGCATTTTTTTCTATATCACATGCCTGAGAAATTTCTCAAACTCTCAAAAAGCAAATGAGTGTTTGCTTTTCCTGCCTGAGTTTTCTCTGGGTGAGACAGCTGTGCTGTGAGAGAGGTGACTGGGGCGGGCTAACGTGCAGGCATCTCCCTCCTCCCCAAAAGTTGAGAGTGGGTGACTAAGAGCCGAATACCTGGCAAGCTGCTCATCTCGCCTCTCTTCACCCAGGAGGGACAGGGAGCCTTTGGAGCACCCACACCTCTGCCTGGTCCCCCCTCTACTTGGGCTGTTTCCAGGAGAGTGGAGAACACCCTCCATGAGGCCTAGCCCCCAGGCTTCAAGGTCAGAAAAGATTGGCCTCAGGGCCTCAGGGACCTGGGGCAAGTCAATATCTGTTCTAAGCATCAGTTTCCTCACCTATAAAATGAGAATTAGGATTCCCTGCTAGAAGGCTGTGAAGGCTGGAAATATAGAGGGTGCCAAAAAAATGTATACACATTTTAAGAAGAAAAAAGCTATTAAAATTGTAATACTCAGTATATATACCAATAAAAAAAGATGATTACAAGTCACGTTTGACTTCTGCAATTACAAGAGGTGTTCAAAGTGGTTACTATCAGCGTCCAGACACTTATGACAACGGCGAACGACTGCAGGACTTGTTGCTGTGCGAGCCCTCCTGGATCTTCCCTTGTACACATCATACACAGGACCATGCATCTCAAATTTATCATGAATGTGTAGCATCGTTAGGTATATTGGAGGTTCTGTGGCATACGAATGCTTCCATTGTCATTGTACTTCCACAACGTTCTCAAATTTCAAAAACCACTTCAAAATTTCACTCCTCAAATGACAACCGTGCTTCCACCACTTTCTTTGACTGTCCTGCCTGTCGTATGGTGTCTCTAGCATTCATTTGCTTAACGCCATCTTTTGAGCAAACGTCACACCACACACTGCTACTGTAAATTCAATCTAACTTCGAAAAGTAATACAAAGATAACATCTTCAAATGTATATACATTTTTTGGCAGCCCCGGTATTTGTAAGTAGCTGATAAGTGGCTCCTGTGAAGGCTGAGCAAGAGGTGCCCAGAGACATAAGCCACTGATTCAAATGGTCTGGAATGTGTAGCCAGAAAATGAGTTTAATTTTGAAACCTCCCCCACCTTCAACCAATTGATTTCAGTGTGCATCCAGATGTGGGAATGTCTCTGTTTCATGTTTCAAGCAATTAGCCAACTCTTTTAATCCTAGAATAATGGTTCTCAACCCTGGCTGCACACTGGATTCGTGTGGGGGAATTTTATTTTATTTTATTTTATTTATTTATTTATTTTTGAGTTGGAGTCTCACTCCATCACCCAGACTGGAGTGCAGTGGCCACTCCCGGCCACCGCAGCCTCGACCTGCTGGCTTCGGCAGTCCTTCCACCTCAGCCTTCCCAGTAGCTGGAACTACAGGCGCGTGCTACCACACCCGGCTGATTTTTTTATTTATTGTAGAGATGAGGTCTCGCCAAGTTGCCCAGGCGGGTCTCGAACCCGCGGGCTCAGGCAATCCACTCACCTCAGCCTCCCAAGGCGCGGGATTACAGGCTGAGCCACCGA
>CAUYQG010199949.1:0-10535 GCA_963574415.1 Tarsius wallacei | reverse complement strand
TAAGGGAAATACAAACTTAAATGCAACAGAAAATATGAACTTGATAAAGATTCGAATTACTTCTAAATTTTGTGTGAATCCAAGCTGTATACTCTTCCAAGTTGCCATCTTTCAAAGGGTTTGACATACTGATGTGCCTTCCTTTCAGATTATTCCTTTGAATAGTAAGGGGAGGAGCTGCAAGGGGTTGTATTAGGGATTCTTTTCAACGCAGAAAAAGTCATTCAAATGCAAGAAAATGAAATTTGTTAAAACAATACAGAAAAATCCAGTTTCGGAAAAACCAGAGGGCTCTTACAGGACTTGGAAGTCATTAGAAACAAATATCTCTATCTCGTTCTCTTTGAAGCTAAAGGATCTCTCATGTGTATCTCTTTCTATATTTTACTTTATTCTTACTCTTGTTTCCTATTGTTGTTGTTTCTTAAGAAGATTCTTAGTGTTTAACTCCTCAAAATCGTTTTTGTTTGCAAGTTGATTTGGCTTAGTAAATCCCCACTTTACTTCAATCTTTCATTCTCAGTTCAAATACTTAAGAAAATCTTATTGTCTCAAATTAGACTATAAATTATTCTCCTTGAATTGGGTATTTATTCCTTCCTTCATCGATTTAGCTGGGAAAAACAAAGGGTATTATGTGGCACCAACTGGTCAGTCAGGGCTCTGGACACGGGGGTGGGTGCTCAGGAAAAATGTGAGTAACACATATTAGTGTGATCTAAACACATAACTTCCCCATTATCACTAGTTTAGTACTGAAAAAGTCAAGATACACAATAGAGATCCATTTTATTGTATATTTATATGATCGCAAGTGTTTAGTTCTGCCATGGTTGGAGTTGACAACAAAAGACAACATTTTTCATCCTTCACAGGACCCCACCAGTGGTAGACATTCTGATGCGTGCAGTATGTTGATGTTGTCCTTATTGGACTATTTCACTTGTCTCCAGATAAGCGTGTGTAGAGCATTAGCAACATTTGTTGAATATGGATGAAATCGAGAAATTTAGATTAGGGGACATGGATAAGAAAAAGGAGAGAGCAATTATTAGTCTGGCAAGAGAAAATCATATTATGATATAATAATTATCTACTTCAGTTTTTACACATTGGGAGGTCTGGTTATTTTAGAAAGTTACCTTGCTTTCTGAGTTATCTCATGTAACCACTGTACCTATAACTGTTCAAGATTACTATTAGCCCAGCAGTCCATGGTCTATTTCTCTCAGTCTACCAAAAGAGAGATGCGGACATCTATTTTGAAACATTTATATGTCTTCCACAAATATTTGCTGATATCCAAAGGCACCATTTTCTTTAAAACTTACCACAGAAATATTTTTGAAAATAGAACCATTACATTGGGATAAGAATTATTTTACTGAACTACAAGTACAAATTTCCATAATCCACAAATGATACCGAGTTTATATCAGATTATCAAGAATAAGTACAAGTAAAAAGTGGTATAAAATTTATTTTTATTTAAAAATGAGGGCATAGGAATGCAAACTAACAAAAAATGCTCAGAGAAAATTATCTAAGAAAGTCAATTACTTTTATAGGTTTTATGTTTTTAAAAAAGCAATTAATTTATCAATATTCATTATTGTGAACCTCCACTCAGGGTTCATGCAGATGATCGAAAGGCAATAAATTTAAATTATTTACTAATTAGATCATGGAAAGTTTTGATAAATATTCATCAAACATTTCAGACATTGAGACATTTCAGTGTCAATACAATGGTAATTTTAAAAGTCATTTTTTTGTATTGTAAATTTAATGAAATGCAGATCAAAAGATTAAGGACTATATTTTATAAAGTTAAATCTTCATAAAAGTTATTTTCAAAAGCATAGTCACTACCAAACCTTAGGCATTCTTGCATTCACTTAAAGCAGAAGGTAGTATCACTCACAGCAGTTGGCAGTCAAGTAACTAGATAAGGCAAGGAGACATTTACTTCCTCCATAATAATTATTCATTTCATAAAAAGTTTTCAAAAACTTTTTAAAATGCTATGAGATCATTGCAAGTTAGAATTTCCAGCCATTCTATATTTTTAGTGAGTAGGAAAATATTGATATGACAGTGACATTTTCCAGGACAATTGCAGAGGCTTTCTCTCTGAATTCTCTAAAAAGTGAAGCCATCAATTGGGAACCTTCCAAAGGAATCATTACATAATAAGAGGCAATTTAAAACATTACTTGTCTCAAATTTTGACCAATATAAACTCAGTATCTATAGGCCTTTAAAGGCCAGAGGGAGTATTTTGTAAGGATGAAGCAATTACTCCTTGCAGACTAGGAACATTGGTGTATTTGATCTGAAAGTTCTTATTCTCCACTCTGACCTATCCCTACGATTGAATTTTTACCAACTTTAAAATAATCTCCTCAGGTCCCTGGAATGTTACACATTGCTTTTTGTCCCTCAAGAAAGTAGAAGAGTCTTGAGAACCTTGAAAGTGGAAGGATACATGCTTGTTAAGTACAAGACAAAGAAGAAAAGTGAGTTACCGATGGACATACCAGTAAAAGAGTAGCAACAGGATAAAGGTTAGAACAGAGAAACTGGAAAAAATTAACAAGAAAGTCTTAGTGATAAGCACCCTGAAATAAGAATGGAAACAAAGAAACAACTTACATCTACAGCTCAAATTCAGTACTGCACGTGGAACAAAAAAAGAGTAACAGGAAAAGTGGACTTATAAATCTTAAAAGGGTAACATAGGTCTAAGAGAGGCTCTAGAGCAAGCACGTATGAGAGAACAATTGGTTCTTATCAGAGGTGCATTCTCAGCTGCCATTTGTGGCATGAGGCTGTATTTGTTCATGGAATAGAGTCCTAAATGTGAGTACTTGTCCTAGATTTCTAATATAAGTATTGACATCGTTTAAGAGATTGCGTAAATTTATGAGAGCATGTAATAATGCAATGCATCACTATTTCCATGCTCCCCATTCTAAGAGGTAATTGGACAATGTAACAGTGCTCTCAGTAATATCTGTAATATTTGCTGAGTTAATTAATTAGGCAATTTACTAAGTCTTAGTGGTCCAATCATGAGCAGAAACAGACGGGAGTCCTGATTTTCTGGACTTTACAAGCTTATGGGAGGAGCCAAAAAAGTAAATTATCACTGAAACATGTAATTTCAAATCTTGGTATGTGAAATAAAGAAGAGTACAAGGAGCCAAGAAAGAGCAAAGAAGTGGCTCCTGATCACGTCTTCAGGATTAGGGCTTGCTTCCCTAAGAATGTGTACATTGAGGTGAAAGAAAATGAATGCAAGTTAACTAGGTGAAGATGTATAACAGAATGTATCAGTGCAGAGATATCCGTGTGACCAGAGACACTGCTATCAGGCATGCCCAAGGGCTTTTGATAGACCAAATATTTCTGAGAATCTGAGAGAGGGGCAGCACACCTGTACTCAGAGAATTTAAAAGAGCAGGATGGAATAGCTCCTGTGCCCTTTTGTTATTAAGGAGACCAATAACAGTGTGGTGAAAGTTGTGACTGAATTATAGACCGGGGTCTCTTAGCTCAAGAAAACCAAAGTTTGTGAGCCGGCTCTCTCTGGAGATTCCTACAAGATAGAAAGACAAAATTTCTCCCTTCTAACCCATACACATGCCCACAGAGCAGAGAGGGCCACTTTGGAACTGTTACTCATAAAAGCTACCTATGCTGAAAGCCCATTCTATTTTTATTCCAAGGAGGACCCTCGGGCACAAACAGACTAGAATAGTAGATGAAGGCCTTAAACTCTTCTTGCACAATAATTTGGAATGAATATCATAAAAAGAGTGTGTATCTGGCATGGTCTTATTGTGGCTCTTTTATCCTGGGTTTAGACTACTGTGAGAGTGGGTTTTCCTCATCCTCTACCCAGTGTTCTGCCAGCAGAAGAAAAGACTGAACTAAATAAATGACAACTCATTTCCCAAACCAGAGGAAAGAGAAGAATCCAAGGCAGAAAGGTTTCCCCATAAGTCATAGAAGGGATTTTTTTCTAATTCCCTAAACCAATGGTTATCAAGGTGTGGTCCCTGTACCAACAGCATTTGCATCACCTGGGAACTTGTTAGAGATAGAAATTCTCAGACCCCAACTTAGACCTACTAAATCAGGAACTTTGGGAGCTGTGCCTCTAAAGCTTGAGGATTCCTGGTCTAGATGTAAGGTCTTATTACTTTTGAGGACCAATAATAGGTTGACATTGTAGCAGATCACCATCTGCTGTGGATTCTGTGTGGGATAAAATAATAATATGAACCTAAAATAAAACCTTTTCTTTTTGGATTCCATGTGTGTGACTGACCAATTGTCAGAAAAAACACTGGGCTAAATATCACGTCTCTTTTGAATTTTTAGTTCTGAATTTCAAAGTGTATCTGCTTATTTGTGATATTTATCACAATGTTAAATGTTAAATTTGCAAGTGGTACAAAATAATAATATACAATTAGGGAATAACTGCTCATTGAAAATATTTCTATTTAATGTTTTATTTGGCACAGAAAACATTCTACTTAAACTTACAAACAATGAGGTAGCCATAAAGATAGTTCAGTATTGAATGAAATGAACTGAAAATTCTAATTTCTATTCTTACTAATATTTCAGAATTTACTTGCATAAAGCCCATCTGCCTATGTTCCAATAAAGAATAAATCATGAGCATCTGTGTATATTTCTTTACTTAAACCTCATTCTTCAAAAATTAAGTGATTTAGTGACCCTTTCTAAATAATTTAGTGGCTCCTTGTAATCACAATAGTATGAAAATCAGAACTTAAATCCAACAGGGTATTATTGATCTCATTCTAGAGTAAGAAGGATAAGAAGGAACAGTACATGTGAAGAGTTAGGAAGCAATCTACTTTTCTTCTCGGGCCCAATATAACTTTGGTTAAATGTATAAATAATGACCAATAAGAAGCAAAACTTACTACTTAAGACAAATCTCATGGAAATTTCTTTGAACTACAACACTGATCCAAGTCCTTCAAGCATGGTTGTAGGTATTCTAGAGTCAGACAGCCAGGTATCAATGTCACCAATTTCAGCTAGGTCACTTTACTAACTTAGTGTCTCAGTCTGTTTTATCCCTTATCTTCAAAATGAGTATAACATTAGCATTTACCACGAAAGACTGTTATGAATGTTAAGTGATATAATAGATGTAAAGTACTTAGGCTAGTGCCTGAAATTGTGTTTAATAAATGTTTGTTTTTGTAGTTATTTTACTAAGAATAAAATTAACATTTTATATTTTAAATTTAAAATGAAACCTAATAAATTATATAGTACTAGAATTAGTCTTTCATAACCTATAAGAGACTTACCTAACAGTATTGCCTAAATACATTTAACATGTGATTTTCAGCTCATTTTTAAAAACTTAACACATTGATTGGGTACAAGGACAATTATGGGTCTTCATGGTAATATATGAGACGGATTTAAACAAGCCATTTGGATAGTCCAGGGAAATTGCTGCCAGCTGATAGAGGATTTCTGCACATGTTGCTGTGTTTTCTCTGGTCCTCTTGCCTGTTGGTAGCAGCAAAATATATTAACTTTATCCTTCTGGTGTCCACCTGGTCCTCCACTACTAAACCTTGAGTTCCAATGATGTCACCCTTTGATCTTTCCATTTTTAATGTCCATCTGTTGAATGACTTTCTCTTCCAGCTTGGAGTGCAGAACTGTGAGAAAGAACAACCCCTCATTTAACATGAAAAACAGATTATGTCTACTAAATAATGTTTAAAGCTAGACATGGTCTAATGCTTTCAATAGAGTTGGAGTAGATTCATCAGAACTCCAAAACTTTATCTCGTGCCTGTGGTTGACCCAACAGAAAAGTGAAGCATACTCCACCTCCATTTGTCACTGTCTACATTTTGAAAATATATAAAAACAAATTTAAAGTGCCACAATTAATCTCCAGTTTTCAATTTTTTTAAGCAAGAAAAAATGACTTGTGGATTTTGGAATAAGAGCTGCTATATAAAAATAGAATTAGCAAGAAAACTGAAAGCATATGAACAACAGGATAAAAGAGTAATGAGAAAAAATGTTTAAGAGTTGTGGTGCTTTCTGATGGCTCTACTTCTCAATGCAGCCAAAGAGGAAAAGGAGTTTGTGGTAAATATTGCAGACAGAATAGCAGAGTGCATGTGTAGTTACACACATCTGGCATGCAGGTGTCCAAGTGGAATTTGCCATCACTCCAAGAAACAGTCAGATATTGTCTTTTTAAGTGGAGGATGGTGTGAGAACTAGTGGAATTCCGTGTTAGATGTCAAGCATACAACATATTCATTTAAGTCAGAGTCACAGTCAGAGTCATTTGACATCCTTTTGAGTTGATTTCACTCAGTTGAAAATGTTTCATGAAAATGAGACAAAAACCAGTTTCTTGCTCTCCCTTCAGAATCACATCATCAGAGGAAACAAATAAAAAGGAAGCAGTTTCTAATTTCCATTACTGAAAATCTTAAGAGTACAGAGAGATTGATTGCGTCTTTGGTTTGAAAAAAATAAAGGTTTGTCAGATATAGTGTTGATCACATAGTTATTTGTAAAATAGGCTTTCAAAACCAATTCATTTTTGGATCCCAAAGGGACTTTTTTTGAGAACAGCTTCGGTGTCTTCTGGTTCTGTCAATGCCACTGCATGAACACATATTTAGTCTTATAACTTTGAATGTTTCCAGGAGTAAAACACAGCAACAAAAACAATTATGATAACAAACATGTGTGGTAATCATAGGAGGCTTGGTAACTTTGTGCTTTAGCACCTTAAAAATAGTCCTTTAATGTTTTTTCTCCTCATATGTGTAAGTCAGGACTATCTGTAAATACTGGGGTTTAGTATAGTACCACTTGCTGTTAGTTTTCTGAGATTATCAGTAATGAACATAAAAATAGCCTCTTCTGAGTGAGAATTCTATTGAGGACTCAACTTTACAAGTTACTGACAGCTCTCAGCACAGCATGAATAGAAACTTCTGCTTTGGTCTCTGAACTACCAGAAGCTATTTACCAAATATGCATTCTGAGCATCACTGTCTTTCTTTCCCTTTAGACCAGGTTGAGAGGCCATTTCTGCAGGTCCTTGTGCTGTGATGGTGACATGGAGACTGTGCTTCCCCTCCCAACACTGACACGGTCCTTTTAACATTAAATTGCCTCTATGTGGTTCCACTAAGAATTACAGTAGTCACATTTGCTTCCAATGGACAGAAACTAATTCTTAAACAGAATAGTGTGTGTGTGTGTGTGTGTGTGTGTGTGTGTGTGTGTGTGTGTAAGAGATATCTAGAAACGTGCAAGCCTTGACACGAAGGTTTGTATCTTGGCTTTATCCCTATTCTGATGGATCCACTTTTTAAAATGACCTTACTGGGTATTTCTTTTTATTTAACAAAAGTGATGGATGTCCATTATTAAAAATCTGGAAGCTACAAAAAAATCCATACTTTTTTCCCAAGATGGTTGATTTCAAGCATGCTTCACCCATTGTAACATTATGAAATAGTGTGGCAAGACCAACACATTGAACCCCAATTCAAGAAGGAAAATGAACATTCATCATAACAGCAAAGGACATGCCAGGTCTTAGGGTGAAGAAGACAAGCAGATAACCCCCACAACAGTGCTCTGCAGGGAAAAGTGAGTGCAACCCTGGAAGAAGACTGAAAAATCCCCTCTGAAACGTATCTTCCAATCAGGGGTTCGCTTAATCCAGGCCACAGGAGAACACTGCATTTCTCCTGGGCTCTGGAACTGTCTCGGGGGAGGCCAAGAGTTGGCAACAGAGAAAGGCACCCAGTAAAGCTATGGGTGCTCTCCAGAATCCCAGTTGGTTAGGAAGACGCCATTTTTTTTTACCAGAGTCCCTCTATTAGCAAAAGTGACCCCTGCAGGCACTTTGGTTTCTGCCAAAAGACAAGGCTGCTTGCTCTGGAGTGGAGCAGGGGCTCCCACAGGTGGAGCAGGGGAGAAAGCATGAGATCACCCTAGGGTTTGGAGCCAGACCTGTGCTCCTTCCAGTTACAGGCTGAGAGCAGCAGGGCACCCCCAACCCAAAGCTGTGTTTCCCTCCCCAAAACAGAGACAGGTAGCCAGGGTCAGATGTGTGACCCAGAATTGGTCTTTGTGTCACTACCTGGGCACCCCATCCTGTCCCCCAGACAGTTGTGACAAGAAGCCCCAACAATATCAAGGAACACCCAGAATAGCAGCCTAAACAACAGGAACCTAGAAGGGGGCCCCTATTCCCAAGCTCTGGAACCTGCATCCCAAGCAGAAGAATTGCTGTAGCCACAGTCTCTCATATACAGCAGGTGGCCAACATCAGTTTTACAACCAGGAACTCTTCAGGGAGCACCACAGTTAAGAACCCTAGCATCCCTCTCAGACTAGCTGGGGTAGTGTGTTCCAGCAATATTGAGGAAAAGAAAGCCCCCCTCCACCCCCACCCCCTCCCCCACACACACACAACTGGGAAAGCGGTATAAGTGGCAGGAGACCAGCAGTATAAGTGGCAGGAGGGGAACTCAACCCTCTGTTCTTGAGTCAGCAGCCTGAGTGGCAGGAGAGTCCCTGATCCCATGGTTTATCTTGGGTAGTGAGGCCTGAAGCCAAGGTCAGCTCTGTGACTCAGAATCAGGATGCAGGTGTCATTGTGGGGGCCACAGCCTGTTCCCCTGGTTTGTTGGGGGAACTGTAACCCCTTCTGTACTAAAGATCAGAGGAACTCCATTTCTACACAGTTTAGTAGCCTAAACTGTCCCACCCTTCCTGGGCAGAGATACTTGTGCAATGAAGACCCTTGTGCTCCATACCTTAACATACTCAATCACCTGGAATAGGAGTCTGAGCCACCTCTACCCTCAGGGTTAGAGTTCTTGGTGCTGTGGTGTTCTCTCTGCTCCAGGTCCAGACATGCTCCCACTCTTCTAGAATATGACTTTAGGCCTTCTTCCCCTTCCTGAGCAGAGAACTTGAGGCAACAGAGGTCTCTAACAGCTTGCACAAAGAACTCTGGGGAAACACTGCAAGAAGGACCTCACCAGGGCATATTGTTGTCAGATTCTCCAAAGTCAATTTGAAAGAAAATATCCTAAAAGCAGCAAGAGAGAAGAAACAGACTAACAGCAGACTTCTCAGCAGAAACCCTACAATCCAGAAGAGAAAGGAGGCCTATTTTCAACCATCTTTAAAATATATATATTTTCATATAAATACATTTAATATATAATATATAAATATATTTATGATATATATAAATATATTGTATATATCTGCCAAGAATTTTATATCCAGCCAAACTAAGCTTCACAATCAAAGGAGAAATAAAGTTCTTCATTGACAAATACACATTAAGGGAATCTGACACCATTAAACCAGCTCTACAAGAGACACTCAAAGGAGTTTTAAACTTGAAAATGAAATGACAACTCTCACTATCACAAAATACCACATAAGTACAAAACTCACAGAGCTTATGAAGCAAGTACTCATTCAAATTCCTAAGTCAGCTAGATCATAACATTATGGCAGGAACAAAACCTCACATATCAATATTAACCCCGAATGTAAATGCTGTAAATGAACCACTTAAAAGAATCAGAGTAGCTAATGGAAAACAAACAAACAAACAAACAAAAAACAAAGGCCCAGTCATATGCTGCCTACAAAAGACCCTCCTACTGGCCAAAGAAAGTCATAGACTAAAAGTAAATGAGTGAAAAAGGATATATCAGGTTAACGGAAAATAAAACAAGCAAGAGTAGCCATCCTCATATCAGATAGCTTAGATTTTAAATCAAAAACTTTTAAAAAAGACAAAGAAGAAATACACACTTATCATTATATAATGATAAAGGGTGCAATTCAACAAATAGATTTAGCCATCATAAGCATACACATACTGAACACTAGAGCAACCAAACTCATGAAACAAACATTACTTGACCTTAGAAAACATACTGATAGCAATGCCATAATAGTGGATGACTTCAACACCACACTGGCATCACTAGGCAAATCATCAAATCAGGAAATTAACAAAGAAACACTGTACTTAAACTGGACTATAGAACAAATGGACCTAACAGATATCTACGGAACTTTCTACCCAACAGCTGCAGAATATACATTATTCTCATCTATACATGGTTCATATTTCCTTTTTCATTTAAGTATGTATTTAGCTTATGACAAGTTCTAAAAAGAGAGTATGTTTCAGAAAAAGAGTCAGTAAGATCATATAAATAACTAGATACATTCATCATTAGGGGGTTGTGAGTTATAGAAAGATGAGTAACTTAGTTTATGCTCAGAAAGTACTTACAGTCTAGTAGGACTGAAGAGAGAAGGCAGAAGAGTAGTAAGTGCCATAAGAAATTGGAACACAATAAAAGATGTTTAATCTTTACTATTTTTTTTCTAAATAATAATCCACAGGTATAGACAGAACTACATATTCTTACACAGGCGTTTGA
>CAUYQG010199947.1:0-41241 GCA_963574415.1 Tarsius wallacei | reverse complement strand
TTAGGCTTTTGTCAGACAAACAGAGAGCGAATACTTTTTCCAGTCTGTGGGCTGTCTCCCTGCTCTCTTGATGGTTTCTTTGGCTTTGCAGAAGCTTGTCAGTTTGATGAGGTCCCATTTGTCTATCTTATCTCTTATGGCATGGGCACTTGGGATTTTGATCAGGAATTGGTTGCCAGTTCCAATTTCCATAAGAGTGTTTCCTGAATTTTCTAAGGTTCTTATAGTTTGAGGTTTTACATTTAGGTCTCTGATTCCTTTAGAGTTAGGAGTAGCATGTCTTGAACCCCATCTCACCAAACTTTTTTTCCTGGAATGGGTGACCAGCAGCCCAGAAGAAAATCCTGCAGACAGAAAGGAAGTGTTAATCTAGCCTCTCTGGATCTAATTGTGTTGGTGAGATGTGATCAGGCTTGTTGAGTCACATTCCCGAAGTGGCAGTCAAAGAAAGCTGGCTCTAGGTCATTGCAGAGCTGGCTGAAGGACTCCCGCACCCTTAGCTTTGAGGCTCCCAGATCTGTTGTGGATTATTTAAGAAATGTGGCATCACCAATGCTCGCATGAAACCCGGGATGCTACTGTGTGGAAAATCACAGACATTCGTGATTCAGAGTTGAAAAGGAATGAGAGCCGCTGGGTTCTAAATGTGAAAGTCTTGGAAAACCTTCGTCAATACACTTCACTTACACATCCTTTATTAAAGCTACACAACTGCGGCAGACAATAATCAGCCAACGTCTAAAAGAGCTCTTCCAGAAAGAAGAAAATTAGAATCTGAGGGGGTAAAAAAAGCATTGTACATACAAGGAGGGATCCCCAAAAATGGAATTTATTTCTGAAAAAAGTGTGTATTTATTCTTATATGTTTAAACTTTAGTCACCTTCAAAGTGCTCTACACTTGATGCAATACATCTAGCAAGACGCTTTTTCCACTGCTCAAAAAAGTTTTTGAACCTGTCTATTTGATGCCTTTTAGTGCTTCTGCTGTTTTTCATTTTACCTCTTCCACATCAGCCAAACATTTCCCTTTGAGGACTTTTTTCATCCAGGGAAACAAAAACTAGGTTGCTTGGGGCAAGATTGGGTAAATAAGGTATGTGGGGCACCAGGGTCATGCTGTGTTCGGTCAAAAACTGCTGAACACTCAGTGTGGTGTGGGCACGTGCGCTTGAAAATCACCCATCATGAAATGGGCAAACGCACTGAAAGAATATTACAAAAAATTCACTGAAGCCGGATGCAGCCTCTCACAACAACACTAGCGGGTACCCTAATGCCGATGGGTTCCTAGAACACTTACCTAGAGGGTGAAGCCTGTACTGCAAGGGACCCACCTTCCAAAAGATACTTCCTGGGCTTTTTTTTTTTTATCCTCTCTCGTAGTTTAATTGGCAGCTTTTTTTCCTTAGAGGTCATAAAATCATGATACATCTAAGAAATGGCATCTTGAGTTTGTTGGGCTACCACACCCTGTTATCCTGGGAGAAAGCCAGCAGTTTGTGAAGATCATGAAAGGCTCAGTGTGTGAGGGGTGAGGGGACTGTGGATGTCCCAAGTGACGTGGGCCTTATGGCCCCTTGGAACCTGCACATCCTCAGAGGGAGAGGTGAGGCAGCCCCTGCAGGGATCACAGCTGCTATGGAGTTCCTGCTAACCCACAACAGAACAGATACTACTGCCTAGGCCAATAAGATAGGCCTAAGGACACCTGGCTAGAGGCACCATCCAAGGGCCACTCATGCACCTACCAGGAGAGCACATGGAGCTCTGCACATCCACCCTCATGGGGAGAAGAGGTGTCTTACCCATCACTGGGCTCCTGGCTGAGGCCTCTAGGACAGCAGACCTATTAGCAAGAGAAAAGGAAACAAATTCACTTCATATGAGTTTTATGTGAAACCAACACCCTCTGGATGCAGTGGCTCATGCCTGTAATTCCAACACTTTCAGAGGCCGAGGCAGGAGGATCGCTTGAGCACAGGAGTTCAAGACCAGCCTAGGCAATGTAGTGAGACCTCATCTCTACAAAAAATAGAAAAATTAGCTGTGCATGATAGCATGCGTCTGTAGTCCCAGCTACTCGGAAGGCTGAGCGGGGTTGCTTGAGCCCAGGAGGTTGAGGAGACAATGAGCTATGATTGTGCCACTGCACTCCAGCTGAGGAGACAATGAGCTATGATTATGCCACTGCACTCCAGCCTGAGCAACAGAGGGGGACCCTAAGATAGATGGATGGATGGATAGATAGATAGATAGATAGATAGATAGATAGATAGATAGATAGATGGAGGGAAGCAGGGAGGAGAGAAAGGGAAAGAAAGGAAGGAGGGAAGGAAGGGAGGGAGGGAGAGAGGGAGGGAGGATGGAAGGAAGGAAGGAAGGAAGGAAGGAAGGAAAGAAAAAGAGAGGCGGGACACGGGTGGCTCAGCCTGTAATCCCAGCACTTTCAGAGGCTGAAAGAAAGAAAGAAAGAAAGAAAGAAAGAAAGAAAGAAAGAAAGAAAGAAAAAGAAAGACCCAAAGAAACAGGAAAACTTGTATATTTTTATGGCCAGTTGTACAGAAGTGTGATCAAAGGACAGAGGGTCTGATGTAATATTAGTACTGGGGATTGAGGGGATTTAGCAAGGCCTGTTGCGATTCTTCCTGTCACCTCCGTGTGACCATTCCCTTCTTCCAGGTGTAGGGCAAGACCCCTCTTGACTAAGGTCTCATGACTATTTTCAGGGAACGGTCACCTAGGTTTTGTGGCTCCCTTCCGAGGAGAAGGGGTGGGGGGAGTTCTTTCTGGTTTCTGTGGTCTGCATCTGCTCTCTCCTCAAATGCCAAGTGCCATATTTTGGGGTAGCGTGTCCTGAACCCCGCCACCTCTTAGTCACAGGGTTTGTGAAGTGTGTTCAGGAGTGTCGTTTGAATCCCGGTCTGTTTGTTAGTAATATATGTGTATGTTGTGTATCTACTGGAGGTGCCAAAAAAGCGTACACATGGCTGGGCTCGGTGGCTCAGCCTGTAATTCCAGAGCTTTGGAAGTCTGAGGTGAGTGGATTGCCTGGCCTGCAGGTTCGAGACCCACCCAGGCAACTTGGTGAGACCTCATCTCTACAATAAATCAAAAATTAGCCGGGCGTGGTAGCACGCGCCTGTAGTTCCAGCTACTTGGAAGGCTGAGGTGGAAGGATCGCCGGAGCCCAGTGGGTCGAGGCTCGGTGCCCGGGAGCGTGCCACTGCACTTCAGTCTGGGCGATGGAGTGAGATTCCAACTCAAAAAAAAAAAAGCATACACATTTTAAGAGATGTTTTCTATGCATTACTTTTTGAAGTTGAAATGAATTATGGTAGCAATGTGTAATATGATGTTCATTCAAAAGATGACGTTAATCAAATGAATGCTAGCATCACCATGCGACAGACAGGACAGTATTACAATTTTATTACATTTTTTTCCTTTTTTAAAATGTGTACATATATATTTTTGGCACCCTCTGTGTATTTACACACACACACACACACACTCTTAGTCTGTTTTGTGCTCCTATAACAAAACACCACAGACTGGTACCAAAGACTGGGAAGTCCAAGATCAAGATGCCAGCATCTGTTGAGAACCTTCTTGCTGTTCCTTACATGACAGAAGGTGGAAGGGCAAGAGAGAGTGAACCCACTCTTCCAACCCCTCTTTTATAGCAGCATTAATCGATTCGGGGGTTTATAACCTAAACACTTCCCCCAAGGGCCCACCTCCCAACGGTGTTGCATTGGGGGCTACATTTCCACACGTGAATTAGGGGGAATACATTCACACCATAACACACACATGTGTATACAGACAGTCCCTGACTTCCGATAGTTTGACTTAGGACTTTTTTTTTACTTTATGATGATGTGAAAGCAATATGCATTCAACAGAAGCCACACTTTGAATTTGCTTCTTTTTCCAGGATAAGGGTACGTGGTATGATACTCTCTCACTATGCTGGGTTAGGATTAGGGTAATCAACGCATATTCTACGGTGTCCTGTGTTGCCAGATGATTTTGCCTCAAGCACATTAAAGGTAGGCTAAGCCATGTAGTTCTGTAGTTGGGCATATTAAATGCACTTCGACTTATAATCTTTTCAACTTAAAGATCTTTTCAACTTCAAATGGGTTTATCTGGATGGAGCAACATCTGTACACATATGTATGTCTTATATATTGATCTGGGCATATAAGACCCAACACACATAAGCTCGTACACATATTGTTTGATGACCTGTTAATTCGCAATAAAATTAACTCTCTCTGTGTCACTGTACATTCGATGTAACATCCTTGTAAATGACTTGTTTGGATTCATGTTAGTTCATTTAATCACACATATTCTTAAATGATTTCTTCATTTGGTGTGATAAATAATGTCAGAAACATCCTTGTGGCCACACTATGTATGGATGTGTTTGTGTGTGTGTATGTGTGTGTGTGTGTGTGTGTGTGTGTGTGTGTGTTTTAACTAATTTGCTGACTCAGACTTTGCATGGTCTAGGAGGAAAGGACTGTGGCCCTTGTGTGGCCCCCTTACTGTCTTTTGTAAAAATGTGTGTCTAGGTTAAAGGTCCCACGTTGGGTTGGAACAGGGTTATAAATAAGCGTGATGTGAAGCTCAGACTCTAGAATTGCCCAGGTTTGACTGATAACCTTGGGCTCGATGTCTCAACCTCTCTGGAACTTAGTTTCCTCATTTGTAAATTGAGTCTCTGACTCATGCTCTGTAAGATCATTGGGGAGTAAGATAAGGTGGATTACGTGCCTTTTATAGGGCTGGCATGTGGCAGCCCCTACATCCATGTTACTCCAGCTTGAGGAGCAGAGGATAGACAAAAAGAACTCCATGCTGATACAATTTCAAAGATCATAAAAGTCACATAGCAGATGCGCTGTTCCTCAACTCCTCAGGCCTCTGTTCCTTAGTTTTCATGGACCAAAATAAGAGGAATGAGATAGTGCCTGTCTCATGGGCCTCTGACTTGTACAGTTGATGGGGCCCTGCGCTTGGGTCAGTGCTCTGCTGTCACATCTGGAAGTCCTTAATTTTGAGCAGAGACTCCGTGCTTTTGTGTTGCACTGGGACCCCACAACCGATGTAGCCAGTTTTGTCCACAAGGTTGCTGGGAGGGTGAAATGAGAATTCACAAAGCACTGAGTGTCGCACTCAGGATATAATAGGACCCAATGATCACTAGATGGATGTGATATTTTTGTAAGCAGAGACTACCGAAATAAGTGCATTATAGACATTTCATTATGGAAAAGGCAGAGTGAGATAAATATATCATTAATCTCATTTTACAGATAAAGAAACAGAGACCCAAGGAACTAAATAACCTGCTAAAATCACAGTTTATAAATGCAGAGCCTGGATCAGACCCAAGCCCATCCCACCCAGTGGCCCTATTAAGTGGTAGTTCCCTTTATCCCTCCTTCCCAGAGAACTCTCCATAAAGCCCCATGTGGAAGTCATCTTGCAAACTTCAACCCCAGCAGGGGTTTCAGAGCCCCTTGAAGTGATCCAGAGTCCCCACCAGCCCTGGAACCAGTGGGGGCCACAGCAGACAGGAAGCACAAGTCCCCTTCTCACCCTCATTGTCCTGTCCTGTTCCCATGCCTGCTCGAATTTCCATATCTGGCCAAATTTGCCCACCAGCCTGGTGACCATCTAGCTTGCTCCCTTTGGTTCCTGACAAACCGGTGACTCCTTCTGACGAATGCCTCCAGGCCCATGAGAGATCTCTCAGCCTCCTGCCCATGGTGTACACTTGGAGACCACAGGCAGGTTTCAAAGGCAAGGCCAAGATAAGTATGGGAGCAGGTGAGATGCTAGCAGAGAAAGCCACGTGGGGAAGTGTTAGGGTGAGACTTCTCGCCTTCTGTCTCACCAACATGCCCTTCCAAAGAGCAAAACCATCTTGGATTTAAATTTAAAAAGCGAAAGCTAGCCGGGCTCGGTGGCTCAGCCTGTAATCCCGCGCCTTTGGGAAGCTGAGGTGAGTGGATTGCCTGAGCCCACGGGTTCGAGACCCGCCTGGGCAACTTGGCGAGACCTCATCTCTACAATAATCAAAAAATCAGCCAGGCATGGTAGCGCGTGCCTGTAGTTCCAGCTACTCGGAAGGCTGAGGCAGAAGGATCGCTGGAGCCCAGCAGGTCGAGGCTGCGGTGGCCGGGAGCGGCCGCTGCACTCCAGTCTGGGTGACAGAGTGAGACTCCAACTCAAAAAACAAAAAAAAAACAAACAACAAAAAAAAGCGAAAGCTGACCACAGTGGCTCAGGCCTGTAATCCTAGCACTTTGGGAGGCCACGACCCCAGGAGTTCAAGACCAGCCAGGGCAACATAGCGAGACCTTGTCTCTACAAAAAAAAAAAAATCACTAGGCATAGTGGTGCATCCTGTAGTCCCAGTCACTCAGGAGACTGAGGCAGAAGGAGGTCAAGGTTGTGATGAGCCATGATGGTGCCACACTCTAGCCTGGGTGACAGAGTGAGACCCCAACTCAAAGAAAAAACAAAATTAAACAGAGAGTCTTTGGGGAAGTTCAGTCGCTCTTCCTTATCCTCTAGCTGTACATTTGGTTACAATGAATTTATCATAATAAATGAAAAAGCTACATCCCTTTATAAACTCTTGATTTTTATTTTGTTAGAGCACACTCCCAGCAGGGCCCCCAGAATGTTAGGTCAGGCCCTCTGGGAGTGTGGGGTGTCTGGTGTGTGATCTGATGTCGCATGAAAGATACAAAGAGTTGCATAGAAGTTAGATTAGAAAATGTAGTTTATTTACAAGTAAATTCGAAAGAGAGAGAGCGAGAGAGAGAAGATTCACCTCCCCAAGGTAGGAAAGGGAACCAAAGCCAGGAAACATGGTCACGGCCATAACTCAAAGAGTGAATGGCCACACCAGAGTCTAGTAAAGCAATGGCAAATGGCTGCTTGTGGTTGAGTCCTTTTAACCTTTCCCTTTGATGAGGGAAGGTCATTAAGGTGATTGGATGGTGCTCTGCTCCACATCATCAAGAAGGGGCAGGTAAGCACAGGTTCTGAAGTCAGGAACTGGACAGTAGGCAGATGGGTGGGACAGTCACATGATTGCTGCCATGGTGGTGGGCTAGATGGGAGGAAACAAGGGGAGGGGATTTCCCTGCTAGAGACTTGACAGACTTTGCAATCCACAAACTCCTTATCAGAAAGGTGGTCTATTATCATTTCTATGGCTTCAGCCACCTAGGGGTCCTGAAAGTTTCTTAGAGATTATTATGTCAAACCATGAATTGAATGGTTGGGCTGTTGGGCTGTCCTTGTCCTGCATCTGATGGAGATTTGCCGAGAGGGTGGGGTAGGCTGCTGCTTGGCCTGCAGTAGAATGTCTGAACCTTCCTAAAACCTGCCTATTGGAAATATATCTATGTCTAAAAGATTCAAAGCATGTCAGGGGTAAAATCTAAGCAAAAATGGCTATGCTGAGGCAAAAAGACCATGCTAAGCTAAGTTTATTCTATGTTTCTATAGGTATCTCCTTTCATATTTGCTCATCTTCTATTAGTGTTTAGATTCTAAAATCTGTTGACTTCCCTTAAAATACAAGACGATGTTCTTGTTTTTGAAATATGGCCTGTCTCAATATGCAAAACATACTGGAGTCTCATTTTTCTTCCCTCTAAATACATGTGTGTGTGTTTTTCTCCTTTTCTTTTTGCTATTAGGCATTCATGCAGCCTCACTTGCTGGGAAATGAGTTCACACATTTGGAGTTTCCAAGGAGGGTACAGAGAAAAGAGCTCGGGAAGAAGATGCTCTACAGGGACTTTAATATGACAGGCTGGTAAGCTCACGCATCCCCCGGCCCCGGCACCGCACAGTGTGTGTGGAGCAAGCATCCCCACCTCGAAAAGCCACTTGCACCGTTTGGATCAGGAGGCATAGCCAGGGCCTGGGTTTGTGAGGAAGGACCAGGGACGGTGCCTGCCTTTGCTGTGTGCACTGAGAACCCATTCTCAAGTCAAAAGCCTGGGTTTACCTCCCTGCTTCTCCAAGGCTCCCCCTTGGGACACTGGGCCCCACGAAGCTGACCTAATTATTTGCTTCACATGGAGCAAGCATCTGGGGGCTTCTAAAGCACACTGAGCTTGATATGTTTAGGTCAGGGTGATTAAAGCAGTAGAACAGGCCAAAGGTTTATTGAGCCAGACTGGCGCAGGTTCAAATTCTGACTCTAACTTTTCTAAATCAGCAACGTTAACCCCTAGAGCACGTTTTTCCATGGGTAAAATTATAAAAGATACATCCTTTGAAGGGTTATTATGAAGACTAAAGGGAATGAGCTATTCTCATTAATGTATCACATTCAAGCTGAAATAGGAACTCTTGGCAGGAGGTGTCCTATTCCCAAAACAGACCTATGAGTACCAAGCTCCTTTCTTTCTCTTTCTTTCTTTCTCTCTTTTCTTTCCTTTATTAAGGGAACAGAAAAGTTTCCACAGCAGGAGGGGACCTGAGGGGGGTTGCCCCAAGCCCGTTTCTGTAGTGAATCGGGCTAACACTGGCTCAGGCCACATCTGCTTCCTCTGTCTGAATAACAGCTATGAAAAGTGTTTACACACTGTGGGTGATGTTAGGGTTGAATGAGAGAGCAGTGCCTACCACACTGAAGTGGAGTGGAGATGTGCTCTTATGCACTGGGGTCCTCACGAGTGAACATCCTGTCAGTCTAGGACAGTAAGACAACGAGACAGTGGACTCTTCCTTGCCATGTCCCTAACAAAGACAAAGACGTGGATTTCAGTGTCTCTTCCTCATGGACCAAAATAGCAGCAAGCAAATGGTCACAGCCCAAATTCCCATGGTGCTGACCTGGCTGGAGAGCCCCTCCCAGAGTCCATGTGGTCCTACCGGGACACCCAGGGACGATAAGCAGCTGGCCTGAGGGACTTCTAGTTGTCCCTTGTCAGCCAAGAGAAGCGTCTCACTTGTGCCCACTCTTCTTCCTTTAGAGCAAGGCCAGCAAACTATGGCCTGAAGGTCAAATTCCGCCCACCCCCCATTTCTGTCAATAACTTTAAAAACATCTCCATTTGTTCATGTTCGATCTGTGGCTGCCTTCACACTGAATGGGGCAGTTGAGTAGTTGCAACAAAGGCTGGGTGGCCACCAACCTTATATATTTACTGCTGTTCCAAGGCACGAATGGATGGGTTGGGAAGGGGTCCCCTTTGCAGCTCTGAGTTCTGAAATATCGGTGCCCCAGAGGCACTGTTCTAACCCTGACTGGGTTTTCTTGTAAATCTGTTTTTCTTCAGGCTGCAAAATCAGCCCTTATTGAGGAGAACTGTAAGGTGAGGAACTTGGGCCTTTAGGAAAGGTGTCAAGGGGCTTGTTCTGGGGATTGTAGAATTTAGAAAGATGAAAGGAACATTGGGAACCCATGTGATGGGAAGGAGGAGCTCTCAAGAGACAGGAGAATGGCCGGAGAGAAGAGGAGGGGCTGTGGGAGACAGATGGGGTGGGTGGGCAGGAGCATGTTGGGGCCCCAGGCAGAGAAATGTAGACTTACTGTGGGGCTGTCAGGTGCTCTTGTGTCTTCTGGAGAAGGGGGATTTGAAAAGCAGTGTTGTGGAAGGCTGTCCTAGAAGTTTGAAGGAGCCTGACTGGGAGAGAGAGCAGATTCAGGTCCCCAGAGAAAAGCTATCTAGAAACCTGTATGTGAGGCTTCACGGGCTAACTGGAGGGCCACGCGGAAAGCAGAGAAGGAAAGGAAATGAGCAAGAAACTAAATGAGGTGAGCCGACGATCACATGGAAGGGGTGATTCTTCCATGACACCAACGACTCATTTAAATATGTCTCCTCAACTAGTCTGTGAGCTCCTTGAGGGGAACACAGTGCCTAGTCCCTGGCCTGGCACCCAGAGACAGACAGTGGTAAGTATTGGTTGAAGGAAGAAAAGAGGTGTGATTGACAGGAGGGGTGTGATTGACAGGAGGAATGTGATTGACAGGAGGGTGTGATTGACAGGAGTGGGGAAGGTGGATATTGTGACTTGTCAGTGCTCACATCCAAAACGTGCTGAGCTTCAGGCAAGGCTGTCTGAATATTCTTCCTCTGCCAGAAAGACAAATGAGACCTAAGCAGTGAAAACATATAAATATTGTGCCTGGGATTTTGTCATAAGGAAAAGTATCTTTGTTGCAGATGCTTAGAGTCGATTCCCGGGGGCGGGAAGGCCAACTTACCTTGACCACCTGTGGAAGGTACTCCTAGTGAGTTCATAGGCAGCCTCACTTGGATGGCAAGATGTTTTCCAAGGCTGTAAATGTTCCGCTCACACCTCTCCTTGTAAGTAGGATGTGTGGTGAGGTTAGTGTCTTACATTCCCTTCTTGAATCCCTTGAAGCTCTGCTTTTTTTTCTTTTTGGAGTGGTTTGTACGTTTTTTTCATTTAACAAACGCCTAACGATTGCTTCTGATTTTAATTTTTTTTAACATGGATAAGTTCAGGGACTAGGTTCTGTCCGACTTTATATGCACACAGTGACCCTTGCTCTAGTATCCGCGTGTCCTCTCTCCCTCTTTCCCTCTCATTCTCTCTCCCTCCCTCCCTCCCTCTCTCTCCCCACCCCCTCCACCCTTCCTCCCTCTCTCCTCACCCCTCCCTCCTTCCCCTCCCCTTGCTCCTCCTCCTCCTTCTTCTCCCTCCCTCCCTCCTTCTCTCTAAGTAAGTCAGCACGGTCCTCAGCAGATGAGCCAGCCACAGATGGGCTGTTTTTATTCCTATGGAACCTCACGGAAGGCACTAAACTGCTAAGGAGTCACGACTGAGCTCGCCTTGGTCAGACATGACCTGCTGATTTGTTTTCAGCTACTTCTCAGCATGCTCTGGGCTTCTGTTGCCGGCCACGAGCAGCTACATGTGTGTGCACACCCTCTGTGCATTTCCTGCCTGTTCCAACCTTTTATTTGAAAATCGAGCGTAAGGAGAAGGAAAACCCTGTGTATCTTTGTTAGAAGAACTTGAGAAGTTTAAGCCCATTAAAAGCCCCCTCCGCTCACTTTAATGAATTCCTTTTTCAAATGTGTTTACCCTCCAACAGAAAGCCTCAGATCTCGCCGTTATTTTTTAGGACTTTAAAAAAGATAGAACCACAGTTTTCTGAATCTCTGAGTTGTCTATAGAAAGAGAAGTGCTGGAAGATTAATTCTCTGAAGAGGGAGGCAAGGATCTATAACCTCTTCCCCTGAAAGCCATGGGTTGCCACCAAGTGGGCTCTACTGAAGGTGGCTTGAAGGAGCATTTGGGATTTGTCAAATTCCAGGATTCAAACTGTCCGCACCGTTTCCCTTCTTCATGTTCCTGGTTTCAGAAGTAGCCCTGGGCTGTAAACTCATTTCTCAGAAACATTTTTTTTTTTGGAGTTAGGATCTCACTCTGTCACCCAGGCTGGAGTGCAATGGCATGATCATAGCTCACTACAGCCTCGACCTCCTGGGCTCAAGGGATCCTTCTACCTCAGCTGGGACTACAGGTGTGTGCCACCACAACTGGCGAACTTTTTTGCTTTTATTTTTTAGAGATGAGGTCTTGCGATGTTGCCCAGGCTGGTCTCAAACTCCTGGGTTCAAGTGATCCTCTCGTCTTGGCCTCCCAAAGTGCTGGGATTACAGGCATGAGCCACCACACCTGGCCACATTTCTCTGAAACCTTCCATCAAATAAAAGGTCTGTGTACTGCAAAGCTGTTTAAGCCTTGTGGTAAATGCCTAGTCACAAACATTTATGTTTTCTTCCTTGTCCCCCACTCATCATGATGGTATTGGGGCTGGCTGATGGTTATTGGGAGAGCTAAGACCAGGCACTCTGATGAAAGCTTTATCTGATTTCACATACTTAATTTTTTTTTTTTTTTTGAGCCAGGGTCTCACTATGTTGCCCAGGCTGGCCTCAAACTCCTGGTTCAAGTGATCCTCTTGCCTCAGCCTCCTGAGTCGCTGGAACTACAGGCACATGCCACTATACCCAGCGTATTTTTAAATTTTTTTGTAAAGCTGGGCCCTCACTCTGTGACCCAGGTTGGTCTTGAACTCTTGGCCTCAAGTGATTTTCCCACCTTGGCCTCCCAAAGTGCTGGGATTACAGGCATGAGCCACTGCACCTGGCCATATTTAACTCTTAAAACTGTCTTATGAACTGGGTTCATTTTACAGATCAGGCAATGGAGGCCAAGTTGCTCAAGGTTATATCACTAGTGTGAGGAGAGGGGGGACTGTGAATCCAGGAGGCGTAACTCCAGAGCATACAGTGTTTGCTGCTGGCTCTGCTGGACGGAGCTTCCAAGTGTGGAGAGACTATCGCTCCTTCCCATTCTGCAGCTGAGCAAACTGAGGCCCAGAGGCATCGGGCAGTTGGCTGAGCTCCCATCTGGGCAGAGCTGTCCGAAGAAGAATTAGAGCCCAAGTTTCTGGAAGGTCCTTTGTTGGAAACTCTTTCTGATACAACGTGCCAGTCAACTTTTCTTGGGGGTGAAATGAGATATACTCTATGTTGCACTATGATGTAAACTTAAGCAGGGGACCTCTATCCAGTAGGATTGGTGTCTCCCTGACAGTCCTTTAGGGACAAGAGGATGAAGTGACGCCTCTTAGGAGCCCCTGAAGCAGTCACTTTTTAGCTCCTGCTCTGACCCTGGAGACCACTGGTCACGTTAAGCTACAATGCTCCACCCTTGCCACTCAGATCTGGTGTGATTTGAAGGTGGTGATGGTGTGGGAGATCCCCAAAACCCCGTATCTTCCAAGCCTCAGGAAATGGTCTGCTGTCCCTAGAGGACTGTCATGCACGGTATGTCTGCAGCAGCGGGGCGTGGGGAGAGAACGCCTTGTCTCCTCATCAGAATGAAGCCACTGCCTGGATGGAATCCTTTCTCTCCCACCGTGGTGCCTTCTCAGTGACTGTGGCGCAGTCCAGCAGACTCAAACTGTTTCGCAGACAAAAGGGTATTGTCACCAGGACCTTCATGATGAACTTGGTCTCTTCCCTGGCTCCCCACCTCCCGCGCCCCTCTTCTTGGAAGGTTTGCACAGTGGCTTGATTTACAAGGCCTTTCTCTCCACCGACTTGGTCCCTGACGGGGCCTTCCTTTGCTGCCCTCATCAGCCACTCGGCTGTCACCTTCTGTGCCCGGTGGCATCCATTCCTGTGCCAAAATCCCCAAACTAGGCCCCCTCCTCTTCCACTGCCCTTTGTGTAGAGCTGCTGTCCCAGGATGTGCACTGTAGCTGGCATTGTGTCACCTCGACAGCTCAGTGTCCCGACCAGCAAGCCCCTAAGCTGTCTCAGGCTGTAATTTACTGGCGAGCGTCTGTGTTGCCACGTGGAAACAGCCAATCCTCACAACTGGCTTTGTAGCACCAGGTCTTTGCTCCTGCAGCTGCTGGCAACTTTGCTTTCTTGTAGAGGGTCAGATCTTCATGCTCTGTGTGCAGCCACATTCGGGGGGAGATGGGCCAGCCGGGGCCCAGGAGAATGGGTGGGGGCGAGAGACTTCACCCTGGGCGTCCGGCCAGCTTCTCCAGCAGCTGTTCCTGGGCTGATGGGATTTGTAGAGAGAGCAAAGACCAGGGAAGAAACGTCCAGCGTGTGAATGCGAGATTGCTTCCAGATGGTTCCGGGTATGAGCAAAATACACCAGAATTCTTTCTTTTAAGTAAAGCCTTTCTGACATTTGTGATGGGCTTGTTTCAGGGCACAGGCTGGACTGGTAATTTGAGATCGCATGGTTTACTTGGTAAAGAGAGCACTGCTTTGGAGATAGAATCTTGGGTACGTGGCTCTGCCAACGTTTTGGGCCTTGGGCAAATCCTGGCCTGGTCTCTTGCTTGTAAAGTACTTCCTCTGCCCATTGGTGCCAGTCTCGAGTTCTGGTGGTCTTGATGAGGTCTGCCAGTCTTGAGGTCTGCTCTGCTCTTCAGAGCTTCTGGAAAAAGGTAGATTCCATTAGAAAGATTCCAGAGATGGTAACTTCTTATTTTTGTCCCTTGCAGCCCTTTGCTTTTTATGGTTCTAACCTGATGATACATTGGTGTAATTTCTCCTTCCTCTGTTTCCCTGAAAACCATGAGCACATCAGGGGATTTTCCACTGGGAGCAGTCATTTTCTCCTTTCAGAACTCACTACTTTTATTAAGGCAAAGAAAACTTTCTCCGTTCTCTGTGCAACTAAGCATAGTAACCACTAGCTTCACATGAATATTTAAATTTAAATTAGTTAAAATTAAATAAAACAACTAGGCATGGTGGCCCATGCCGGTAATCCCAGCACTTTGGGAGGCCAAGATGGGAGGATGGCTTGAGCCCAGGGATTTGAGATCAGTCTGGGCAACGTAGCAAGACCACATCTTTACACAAAAATTGAAAAACTAGCCAGGTATAGTAACACACACTTGCAGTCCCAGCTACTAGGAAGGCTGGGGCAGGGGTTCGAGGCCAGCCTGGGCAATGTAGCAAGACCTCGTCTCTACAGATTAAAACAAAATTAGTCAGGCATGGCAGTGTGTACCTGGAGTGTCCCCTACCTGGGAGACTGAAGCAGCAGGATTGCTTGAGCCCAGGAGATCAAGGCTGCAGCGAGCTATGGTCGTGCCACTGCACTCCAGCCTCTGCAACAGGACCAGGCCCTAGAATTAAATTAAATTTAACTTAAAATGTATTTCCTAAGTCACACTCGAACATCTTGGTTACTCAGTAGCCACATATACCTAGTGGCTGCTAAACTAGACAATATAGCTGTCAAATATTTCCATCGTCACAGAAAGTTCTATGAGACGGTGCTGATGTCTGGAGAGCGGACTGGTGTGGGTGAGTTTGGAGTGGCATGGTGCATGGTGCAAGGAACTGCCTGTAACCAAACATCCCCACAGCAGAGAGTACAGACAGGGAAAGTTGTAGGCAGGGAATAGTGTCACCGCCCTCGCTCTTGACCCCTGCTGCCCGCCTCTGACCTGGCTAGAGGTAGACTTCACTCCACCTTGCAGGTCCCCAACACCCTCAGTCCTGGTGCATGGGAACCAGCGGTCACTCGTTGGGCCACAAAGCAGCTGCACCCAGCTGGTCAGGCTCAGGGAGACCTAAGCCATCACCAAAGTCAGCAGCACCCTCCCTCTCCCCAGATGGTCCCTGGCCTCTTCCCCGCTGCCTGCTAGACAGGTACCTGCCACTGGGACTTTTGTCCCTCCTGCTTTTCCTCTGACTTCTTGGGGAATGTTTCAGGCCCTGAGACTCTGGTTTAAAAGCAGCTTCATGTCCAGCGCTTTCTCTGGTGCCTGGGGCGAACTTTCTTCTCCATCTGCAGCCTGGAGCCCTGTACTCGGGGGTGGATTAGAGACACAAGCCCTAGCACTGGGCTTCCTCTTAGCACCCTAGACGTGTTCTGGAGAGAGAGACTCCTCAGAAGTGATCTGGAACGTCCGGGCCAGGGGCCCAAGCAACATAGATGTGTTCTGTGGCGTGTTCTGCACCACACCCTTCAGTGCCCGCTGACAGCATGTCCAGGCAGGGGGCAGGGAGTGAATGCAGGGGTTGAGAAGCACCGTGTTGCCCTCAAAGCCAATTCCAGGCCTGCACCCACACTTAACAGAAACAGATCTATTCTCTCTGGCCACACTACCCAGAATGCACCGGTCTCATCTGATCTTAGAAGCTGAGCAGGGTAGGACCTGGTTAGTACTTGGACAGGAGGAGTGGAGTTATTGAATCTGGTACAGGAGCCCTGGGTCCCTGACTTGGGCTTTCTCCTCCCAAGGACCACCTAAGACAGCAGACCTCAGTGACATACCCATCAGTTCTTCCGTGATCCCCAGGCTGGAGTGCAGTGGCACACTCAGAGCCACCCCAGCGTCGACCTGCTGGGTTCTGGCGATCCTTCCGCCTCAGCCATCCCAGTAGCTAGAACTTCAGGCGTGAACTACCACACCTGGCTTATTTTTTGATTTATTGTAGAGATGAGGTCTCATCAAGTTGTCCAGGCTGGTTTCAAACTCCTGAGCTCAGGCAATCCTCTCGCCTCAGCCTCCCAAAGTGCTGGAATGACAGGCTTGAGCCACTGCACCTGGCCCTCTTTCTGCTTTTAATCGCTCTTACCCTGGGCTTTGGAAATGGACCTGCATCTGTGGCATCTTGGGGGCACAGAAGGATTTCTCAGTCCCACCCCAGGGCACAATCCTGCCATTGCTGTTGTGTCACAGACCTCCCCCCCACTGCCACCCAGGAAGCATCTTAACTCACAAGTGAATTATCATATTTTAATTTATAATTCCTTCACAAGGAAGCAGGTCTTTTCCTAGTGAAGCCCCGTGTTCATTTCCTCCCAGCCACCTGTACATTCATCATCAAATGATCATGACATTGTCTGCCAAGCAATCTGAAAATCTGACCTTGTAGAGCAGGAGGGGCTTGGTTGTCATGTCAGAGAATTCTCCCCCCACATGTCGAGAGAGGATCCCGGGTGGGGGTTGGCTGGGGCAGGGATCAGGCACATGAACAGTCCCCGTGTTCCATGTCCCCGCATGGGCTGAAGTCAGTACGGGTCGGCCCATGTGGGGAGGTGCCTCTCTGGGGTTCCCAGAACCGAGATGATGGATGGCTGTTGCAACATACATGTTCTTCTGCATCTTTTCAAGATTTGCAGCACTGGCCGCAGGAGCAGTGGGGAAGAAGCCGGCTTCTGCATGTGGTCTTGTCTTCTGACAGTGCCGAATGGCTCCCTACTCTTGCGCCATCCCCATGGGAGGCCAGTGGAGGCTGTGGGGTCTTCACAAATGGTTGTGGGACAAGACAGACAGGCTTTGTCAGACCACAGGGAGGAGAGGGAAAAGAGACGCCCCACAGTCTCATTCCTGCTGATGGTGCACTCACCCCTGCACACATACGCATGCATGGGCACACACCCACCGCTGTGGGCTCAGGAGAGGAAATGTATTGTCCTAAAGCAGTCAGACCATTTCCAAGCCTTTCTTCCCATCTCAGACCCATTGAACACCTATAGTGTTGAACACCTATAGCGTTTACCTACACCCATTCATACCCCTCAAGAAGAGCATGTCTACCGCTCTACCCCATGACTGGTGTTTGAGGGTGCATAGTGTATATGTGGTGGGAACATGGCCTGGGGAAGTTTGGGGATGTCAAGGGCTTGCAAAAGTCTACACTAAAGTAGCCAGTGTCCTTTGACCCAGAAGCCCCTGGGGCACTCTTTTTATGTTTGGCAAACCTTTGTTGTAGACCTGCTGCATTTGAGATATCTCAACGGTTAAGAACAGGGACAGTGGGGCCAGACTGCCTGGCTGGGTCAGTCCCTACCTGCCTGGCTTGGACAAATCACATTGCCACTCTCAACCTCATTTTCCCCCATTTGTAAAATGGGACTAGGTATAGAACCTGATAATAGTTTGGATGTTGTGGGTTCATATAGTCAATGATGCTGGGCGGGGTACAGTGTGTTGCTCTGTGGGTTTTTGACTCCGCCACAGAAAAGATTTTCAGAGCGAGCCCCAAGTACAGTTTAAGATAGAATTTATTAGAAAGAAAGAGACAGGTTCAAAGAGAATGGATGCCTTAAGAGAAAGACATGTGCTTGCCTTTGACAAGATGCTTTATATACTTTTACAATGATGATTAATCAAACCATGAACTAAGAATGGAGAGCTGCAGGTGTCTGGTCACAAGATTTTTTTTTTTTTTTTTTTTTTTTGGTGAGTCTCACTCTGTCGCCCAGGCTGGAGTGCAGTGGCATGCTCATGGCTACCACAGCCTTGACCTGCTGGGTTCAGGTGATCCTTCCTCTTCAGCCTTCCAAGTAGCTGGAACTACAGGTGTGTGCCACCACACCCAGTTAATTTTTTATTTATTGTAGAGATGAGGTCTCGCTGTGTTGCCTAAGCTGGTCTCGAACCCCTGGGCTCAGGCAGTCCTCTGACCTTCACCTTCCAAAGTACTGGGATGACAGGCGTGAACCACTGTGCCTGCCTTGGTCACAAGTTTTAATTACCATCTCTCTACCTTCTAAGGTCACAAGGACCTTCTAAATAACGAAAGTTATTGCCTAACTAGATTTGGACTTTTCTAGAACATCATGTCTGTGTTTTGGGAAATGCCCTATTATTTCTGTGATTTCCTTCACTGGTAGATCCACATTCCAACCTGCAAGGTGGTCAGGTATGATATGCCTGGTAGGGTGAAGGTCATGTATGGATAAGAAAGACATCTGAACGCTTACACTATTTTAATTTAGACCTGCCTGAGAAAACCTGCCTAACTGCTTCTAAACTTTGTTAACTATGCCCGCCTCAGCTGAGGGCACTGAACAGAGCCTGGCATGCAACAAGTGCTAGATGGCTTTCCGGTACTATAAGTGTGAGTTATTGTAGGGCTTATGGGAGGTAGGAGAATCAGTAGGAGCTGCAGCTGACCTCCGGAAACTTGCAGTCTGTTATGGGTTGAATCACCTATTTCCTAAGCTAAGGAGAAGTTAGAAACCAAAAGGAAACAGGGAGGGAGTTTCAAGAACCAAGAAACTAGCGTCAGAGCAAGTGCTGTGCCTGGCAAGACTGTCGCACAGCACTGAAGGCAGGCTCGGCACAGACAAGCTGGGGGTCTTATGTGTGAGAAGGCCCAATCCATACAGCCAAGAAGTCTTGTGCTGGCCTCTCCACCTTGGACACTGCTGGATAGGGTGTTTCTGAGCTTGGGGGCTTGTTCTGATCTGCACACTGACCTTATATCTGCTCCCCACATCCTGGATACTGGAGCTTTCCAGGTGCCCATGCAGCCTTCCAGACCACACCCAAGGAGCCAGGATGCCAAAGCACGTCCTCACCTAGGAAGGATCTTATCATATGGGACCAGGTTAGCCTCAAAGACGTTGCCAGTGGCCCAGGAATGGCCATCTGGAAACACATTGTAACATGCCACTTTCCCTTTCAGTCTGCTCTCAAACTCTTAGCCGTGGTGGGACAAATCTGTTGGCGCATGTACATAAGTCACTAAAGCAAGATGAAATATAAGCGTTACACCTATGGGCTTAAAGACCAGGCCTGTGGCTGTGATTGAGGAAGCAGTCATTTTTGAGAGGGGAGGCTGGGATGGGAGAGGACTTCCTGGAGAAGATTGGGTTAGAACAATGGTCTGGGTTATGAGAAGGGTTTTTAGAGGCTTGGAGGGAAGGACATTCTGAGCCAGGGGCACAGCAGGAACAGAAGCTCAGAGGGGTGACACCATGATGTGTGTCTTGAGAATGTGGAATGTGGAAGCCAGGGACAATATTAAAAATATTGTGGAGGTGCAGGCTCCAGGTGGGCTGGGTCCAAGAAGCTGCTAGCTGTACCAGGCATTGACCCTTAATTAACTGTCATGTCAAGGTCATTTCAGGGGATGCCAAGCAGCAGATGGGGGCACTCAGGGAGTTTGAAACAGTCATGATTTGCCAGCCAACAGGGAACTATTTCTGTGTTTTAACCTGCCTCATGCATTTACGTCGGTGTGCAGCCGCTAGATAGCAATCGTGGTGGCTCCTTACCTAAGGGACACAGGGTGCAGATCAGTGGCGGGCAGGGAAGCGAACCGTTAAACCAGGTACATACATCAGAGTCAACTCATGGGGAGCTTTGAATGCCACGCTGAGGATGGCGATAACGCACGTAATTTTATTTTCCTGCCCTTAAGAAAGCGTGAAGGTCAGACACGTGGCTCAGGCCTGTCATCCCAGCACTTTGGGAGGCCCAGGCCTGAGGATTGCCTGAGCGCAGAAGTTCGATACCAGCCTGGGCACAACTTGGTGAACCTTGTCTCTACAATAAATCAAAAAATTAGCCTGGCCTTGTAGCTTCCTGAAGACTGAGGCAGAAGGATCGCCTGAGCCCAGCAGGTTGAGGCTGCGGTGCCTGTGAGCATGCCACAGGCATGCTGCACTCCAGCCCAGGTGACAGAGTGAGAATCCAACTCCAAAAAAAAAAAAAGATTGAAAATGACACACAGCCAGACAGAAATATAGAGCCAACAGATAATCAGAAGGACGCAGGGGCCAATACTCAGCCTATGTATAGAATTCTATTGGTAAGAAAGTTACAGAGAAATTGTTTCAACAACAGTCCTACAGACTTTTCAGGTACTTTCCGAGCCTGCAAGGAAACGCATTGCTGCGTCCAGCCCACACCCACCTGGCTGTGATAGTTCACCCACTCCAGGGCTTGGTTGAGCTTTTTGCTTTTTCCTGCTCACCAGCTTTCAATGTGAGGAGTTGGGTTTGCTGGTTTGAAGCAGACAGTTCAGGGAAGGTGCTCACCCACCATGGCCTGGGAGCACCCTCATCAGATCAGCTGGGGTGCTGGGTTAGAGCCAGGTGGGCTTGTCCCAGAAATCTACATGCAAGAGCTGGGGAACCACGGCTTTAGACCTTGAAAGATCTCACCCTACCACATAACCCTTCTCACTCCAGATTAGTAAGCCAAGGACTTATTCAGAGAGAAGGAAAGATTATGTGTCTGTCCCTTGATGAAGAATTGAATACAAATCTTTTTTTTTTTTTTTTTTTTTTGAGACAGGGTCTTGCTCTGTCACCCAGGCTGGAATGCAGTGGCATGATCATAGCTCACTGCAGCCTTGAACTCCTGAGCTCAAGCGATCCTCCTGCCTCAGCCTCCCAAGTAGACAAGACAACAGGCTCACAACACCACTCCCAGCTCATTTTTCATAGAGATGACGTCTCGCTCTGTTGCCCGGGCTGGTCTCAAACTCCTGGGCTCAAGTGATCCTCCTACCTTGGCTCCCGATTAGCTGAGACTACAGGCTCACACCACCACTCCCAACTAATTCTATTATTTCTTACAGAAATGATGCCTCACTATGTTGTTCAGGCTAGTCTCGAATGCCTGGGCTCAAGCGATCCTCTGGCCTCAGCCTCCCAAAGTGCTGGGATTATAGGCATGAGTTACTGTGCTCAGCTGTGAACACAGATCTTTCTGTAAGAGCTGAGAAGGCTGGTAACAAAGTTGCCAGGGGTATTTGAGGGCCAGTGTGTTGCTTGTCACCTTTGTTATGACCAGATCATATGGAAAGTTTCAGAAGGCTCATGAGGGGCAGGGAGGGGTCACACCTTCACTTTTTGTTCCGCCCCTTTGTTGCTCTGGTGAAGGCAATAACACTGCCACATCCCAGATTTGCATCCACTCTGACGCGACTAGCCATGTCGGACGTCATGTGTCACACTCAGTTCTCAAAGGGCAAGCACAGGGCTTTGACTCTGCAGGTGATCAGTTTCAGTAATTATTCAGCAAGGAGGAGATTGGGTTAGATTGAGATTGATCTGAGTTCTGAGAAGGGTTTCAAGAGGCTTGAAGGGAAGGACCATCTGAGCCAAGGAGAGAGCAGGATCAGAAGCCCAGAGGGGTGATGTGTCTTGAGAATGTGGAAGCCGGAGATAATATTCAAAATATTTTGACAGAGTGAAGGTGCAGGCATTGGAGATAGAAGACTCAAACAGTCCTCACCCTTGTGGCGTGAACAGTCTAGTGTGAGGACAGGCCCATGAGTGGATGATCACAACCCCATATAATGCCATGGGGAAGCTTTGCCTTCTGGGGCGATTACGAAAAACCTTCCAGGTTCTGAGCCAGAATCCCTGAGGTCCTGGGATCCGCATTCTTTCATGAGCCCCCAGGTGATAACTATATGTCCTTAAACGTTGACCTAGGACAACCCTGGACGCTCTCACAATGGCTTGCAGGAGCACTGAGCAGTGGGGCTCTGAGCAGGTGTGACTCCCAGCAGTCTCACGGGTGGTCTTTGCCCCGGTCATACCCTTGCTGTCACTTGGAAATGACTTTTTCCACCTGCAGTGAGCCGAGGGCTGTGTTCAGAGAGGCCAGAGGACCGGACTAGCAGTGGACGGCAAGGGGCAAGGAAGCCCTCAGGTACCAGGTGGGCTGGGGTCCAGTTAAACATCTCCTTCCTCACTGATGCTTGTGCCCATAGCCTGGATAGGCCAGGCCCCGCGCACGGTATATATACATGGAGGAGGTCAGAGACCACACTTCCCAGGGCACTGAACTTGACAGTGTCTCATTCCCGTTCATCCTCAGTAGGTGATCCCCCAGCCCCACCACCAAGGCCTCACCCTGGGATTTCCCTGGATCACTCTAGGGAGAACTAGGTATGAAGACTTGGAGTCTCAGTTTATTGCACCTGAAAATTTGAAAGCCAAACCTCAGGTAACACCCAGTTCTGCAGTGACCTTGTACATCTGTTAAGAGACCAATAAATCGGCCGGGCTCGGTGGCTCAGCCTGTAATCCCATGCCTTGGGAGGCTGAGGTGAGTGGATTGCCTGAGCCCGCGGGTTCGAGACCCGCCTGGGCAGGCGAAACCTCATCTCTACAATAAATCAAAAAAACTAGCCGGGCGTGGTAGCGCGCACCTGTAGTTCCGGCTACTCGGAAGGCTGAGGCGGAAGGATCGCCGAGCCCAGCAGGTCGAGGCTGCGGTGGCTGGAAGCGGCCACTGCACTCCAGTCTGGGCGATGGAGTGAGACGCCAACTCAAAAAAAAAAAAGTAATAATAATAATAATAATAAATAAACAAAAAATCTCTTTTTGTGCAGAGGAATTAAGTTGGCACCTGCAGTTCATTCAAGCCCCCTAACACTGTTTAATCATGTAGGTTTGTCAACAAGAACAGACTAATGGAAGTATATTCAACTGGCTTTCTATGTGGGCTTTCAAGTCGACAAATCTATTTAGGTTCCAGCCTTGTTGAAATGTGATGATACAAAGACATGAGATATATTTTACCTTTAGTAATATATGGTTACTAATATTAATAACAATACTTTTTAAAAATGTTTTTATTATTTTGCTACTATATGACTCTTTTTCAAATGCTGTTTTACTGTTCCTTTCCTAAGAGGGGAAAATTACAAAGAATAACCTTCATAATAGTTTGAAAAATATGGGGCCGGGCTCGGTCGCTCAGCCTGTAATCCCGCGCCTTGGGAGGCTGAGGTGAGTGGATTGCCTGAGCCCACAGGTTCGAGACCCACCTGGGCAACTTGGCGAGACCTCATGTCTACAATAAATCAAAAATTAGCCAGGCGTGGTAGCGCGTGCCTGTAGTTCCAGCTACTTGGAAGGCTGAGGCGGAAGGATTGTTGGAGCCCAGCAGGTCGAGGCTGCGGTGGCCAGGAGGGGTCACTGCACTCCAGTCTGGGCGACAGAGTGAGACTCCGACTCAAAAAAAAAAAAAAAAAAAGAAAAGAAAAGAAAAATATGGGAATTGTGCCACAGAAGAGGAACTTGCTAAATAGTCAGACAACATAAACACCAAGGGTGAGCATCAGAGATATCCTTAAAGCATCTTCTTATTTGTCTTCTATGTGCTATTCTTTAAAAATTCCAACCAGTACCGAACAAATACTTAAAAGCTTAGAGGAGAGATTAAAATTAAGATAAGAATAATCTAAAATTAATCTAAAGTCAATGTCAACATTTCCCTATGGATACCAAGAATTACTGGGGACAGCAGGATCATTAGTAAGAAATTAGTACTAGACCAGTAAAAAAGAAAATTAGGAAACAGTATAGAAAAGTCAACAGAATCATCTGTTTACCTATTGTCTGTTGCTGTTTGCATTGCAATCTTCTGTCTGCCAGTGCCCCTTTTGGTATGCCTACTTGGTAATCACCAAGTTAGCTAAACAGTGATCTGAGTTGTAAATTAATTGTAATCAATCAAACTAACTTAAAAATAATTTAATTAATGTAACAAAATAATGTAGGTTAACTAAACATCAATTGTAATTAGTTCATCATAAATTACCATTGTAAGATCCTATGGGTATAAATAATTTAGGTCTTAACTTATCAGCTGTCAGTGGTGCCTCCTCTGTGGTAGATTCTTTCCTCTTGAAACCATCACCTCTCTCTCCTCTGTCATTTCTGTATAGTCCACTTTCCTAATTTTCCCCATTTCTGTCTGTCTTTTACTTCTCTGCTTGCTTCAACAGCTGCTTTTTTTCCCCCAACAGCCTTTTAAAAGCCTGGACGCTCAAATTGCCTTCATTAACTAAATATTCATTGCACTTTCATGCATTTGATGAAAAAGTTCATCACTTTCACATATCAATTACACTTGTGTAATGAAGGTTCTCAGATCTTAATCTTCAGGACAACCCTCTCATCTGAGACTTCTATATTTAGGTTTTCTCTTAGGAGATTTTTAAAAATCTTAATGTTCCAGAGCAAATTTTCTTCCTCAATAAATTAATCTCTACTTCTGTATTTCATATTACAGTATCGCCAACCTGGTCATCTGTCCTTATAACCTGGCTTATATTTCTTTCCTTAAGTCCTTTTTTTGGCCCCTTCTTCCCATTATAACACTTGTTAATTTATGATGCTAAAGATTTCTCAGTTTTACCCATGTCCCTCAACATGGGATTTTTCTCCCTGAGTCCAGACCATTTGCATCTCTAATTTGGAGATTACAGAAACATTCTAATTAGTCTCTTGTCCTACAGTCTTTATTGGTATTTATTAATTTATTTCCAATTTAGTTGGCAAAATGGTCTATCAAATTAATTTCTGACCAATCATTCACCCCTTAGAACTCTAGCCCCACAACCCAAAAAGATGAACAGTAACACACTTATGGTGGTTTACAAGACTCTCAATCTCAAACTGCCTCTTCTCTTCATTTGCATTTAATCATCCAGTCATGCTAAATTGTTGATACTTAGCCTGTTCATCCTAGACTTTCATTTTTCTTAGTCTAGTGTTTCTCGAACTTGAGTGCACATCAGAATCACCCAGAGGCCTTGTTAAACCGCAAACTTCTAGGCTCCACTCCCAGAGTTTCTAATTCAGTAGGTCTGAGATGGGGCCCTAGGATTTGCATTTCTACCAAGTTGCCAAGTGACACTAATGCAGCTGGTCCAGGAACCATACTTTGAAAATCATTGTCAAACTCGTCTCCTCCATGTTGAAAACCCTGTTTCCTCCTCCTCATTCTGAACTGTTCTTATCAATTCTTTTCCTCATCTAGGATACTGACTCATACATGATGCCTTTATTGAGTGCTCCAGGCTTGATCACGACCTCAGTCTGAGCTCGTTAGCAGTACCAGAATATCTAACCAACATCAGTGGAAACGTCAACTATAATTGTGAGACAGAAAGCATAGGCTGAAACAGAAACCTAAATAAAAAGCACAATCCCATTCACAATAGTCACAAAAAAGTGAAATACCGCGGCATCTTCCTAACCTGAGACTTAAAAGACCTCTATAATGAAAACTACAAAACACTGCTCAAAGAAGTCAATGATGACATAAACAAATGGAAAAATATTCCATGCTTATAGGTTGGAAGAATCAACATTGTTAAGATGTCCCTCCAACCCAAGGCGATCTACAGAGTCAACACAATATCCATTGAATTACTAGCAGAATTCTTCTCAGACCTGGAAACCGACAATACAGGAATTCATATGGAAACATAAATGACCACCAATAGCCAAAACAACCCTTAGCAAACAAACAAACCAACAAAAAACAAAGTGGGAGGTATCACACTCCCAGACTTTAAACTTTATCATAAAGCTACAATAATCAAAATAGCCTGCTATTGGTACAAGAACAGGCATATAGACCAATGGAACAGGATAGAGATTCCAAAAGCAAAACCTCAATTTCTCAACCAACTAATCTTTTTTTTTTTTTTTTCAGTTGGAGTCTCACTCAGTCGCCCAGACTGGAGTGCAGTGGCCGCTCCCAGCCACTGCAGCCTTGACCTGCTGGGCTCCGGCGATGCTTCCGCCTCAGCCTTCCAAGTAGCTGGAACTATAGGCGCATGCTACCACGCCCAGCTAATTTTTTTTGATTTATTGCAGAAATGAGGTCTCGCCAAGTTGCCCAGGCGGGTCTCGAACCCGCGGGCTCAGGCAGTTCACTCATCTCGGCCTCCCAAAGGGCGGGATTACAGGCTGAGCCACCGAGCCCGGTCCCAACTCATCTTTGACAAAGCCTCCGCTAACATCCACTGGGGAGAGGAGAACCTATTCAGTAAATGGTGCTGGGAAAACTGGCTGACCACACACAGAATATTAAAACAAGACCCCTACCTATCACCATACACAAAAATCAACTTTAAATGGATCAAAGGCCTAAACATAAAACCTCAAATGATAAGAACCTCAGAAAATGCAGGAGACACCCTTATGGAAATTGGAACTGGCAACCAATTCCTGATCAAAACCCCAACTGCCCATGCCATAAGAGATGAGATAGACAGGTGGGACCTCATCAAACTGAAAAGCTTCTGCAAAGCCAAAAAAAACCCATCAAGACAGCAGGAAGACAGCCCACAAGCTAGGAAAAACATATGCCAACTGTATGTCTGATGAAGGCCTAACATCTAAGATCTACATGGAACTCAAATGTACCAAAAAGAAAAAAACAGCTTCATTACAAAGTGGGAAAAAGATATGAATAGACATTTCTCAAAAGAAGACATACTAGCAGCCAACAGATACATTAAAAAATGCTCAGCCTCACTAGTCATCACAGAAATGCAAATTAAAACTACACTGAGATACCACCTAACTCCAGTCAGGATGGCCATCAATAACTCAAAAAGATACCTGCACATGTGTCTTCTGGTGGACTCAGCTTCAGCCCTCTAGAAGGTTGTGATGTGGAGACCAGGTACAGTAAAGGTTGGTGACACTCTAGTCAAAGACACACAGAGGAAACACCAGAGAATGACACAAAAAACGCAGTGATCGCGGTTATCTTCAGGTGGCGGCAACACACAGTAAGGTGCTGTTTTCTTGTGCATTTATTTTTCAGGCTTTCTACTGGTCAGTACGATGATTGTCCCTCTTTGGGTGTGGCACCTATGTACACCCTAGCACATTCCCCTGCACGCTTTTCCTCTGGAGCACTTGGAACTCCCTACACCATATAAATGGTTGCCACACCGTAGTTTTTATTGCTGTATTGTTTATTTTCAATCCACAGTTGGCTGATTACTCATATGCAGAAGCTGTGGCTATGAAAAGCTGATAGTATTACTTTTTTTTTTTTTGGAGTTGGAGTCTCACTCTGTCACCCAAGCTGGGGTGCACACTCACAGCCACCCCAGCATCGACTTGCTAGGCTCCGGCGATCCTTCTGCCTCAGCCTTCCAAGTAGCCGAAACTATAGGCACACACTAATTTTTTATTTATTGTAGAGACGAAGTCTTGCCAAGTTGGTCTCAAACCCGCAGGCTCAGGCAATCCACTCGCCTCGGCCTCCCAAAGTGCTGGGATTATAGGCTGAGCCACCAAGCCCAGCCTACTTTTGAAATCAAGAGACCTTAATTGGGCTCTGTGGATAAAACTTCAAAATAACTGGTTTTCTCTATTTCACTTTATATACTTTAAAAAAATTAGTCTGAGATAAATCTAGATACAGATTTGTGTATTTTTAGGCAAGTGATTGCCTAGGCCAAGGCATAAGACAAGTGAGAGTGCCTGCCAACGGGGATGGGGCTTCTTACAGGGCCTTGAAAATACTCTCCCATCTGCAGTGGCAGCTGCACAATTCTCTGAGGATGCTAAAAACCACTGCTCTGCACTTTCCATCATGTCTCAATAAAGCTGTTCTATATGGGGAAAAATACATTAGCCTGAGAAGAGATTCAAAGGCTTTCCCAGACACAGCATTAAAATAAAGTCAATCATCTGCTAGCCCATGGGCATCAGGTAACACAAGAAGCAAGTGCCAGGGTTGCAGAGACTAGAGGGACACGGGGGACTGCACAAGGGATGTGCCTTTTTCTTTTTTCTGAGTCAGGGTCTCACTGTGTTGCCCAGGCTGGAGTACAGTGGCAGGATCATGACTCACCACAGGCTCAACCTCCTGGGCTCAGGTGATCCTTCTATCTCAGCCTCCCTAGTAGCTAGGACTACAGGCGTGACCACATCCAGCTAATTTTACATGTTTTTGAAGAGACATGGTCTCACTATGTTGCCCAGACTGGTCTCCAACTCCTGGGCTCAAGCAATCCTCCCACCTCTGCCTCCCAGCCTAATTAGGGGAGTTTTCTGGATGCTTCTGACCTAGAATCTGAGGAAGGAAAGATATAGTCTAGTAGAAGCAAAGGACATTTTGGGAAGATACAGAGTCAGGAAAAGCCATGCAGAGTGTGACCACCTCGCTGAGGACAGGAAGCAAGGCACAGCTCATGTGGCACAGCCTTGCACAGGGCTTGACAACTCTGTGGAACAACTTAAGCCTGACTCACAAGCAGTAGAAGCTGGTGTCGACTCCAAGACAGTGAACATGAACAAGTGGGTTCTGGCGAATACTCAACAGTGATCTTGTTTAAACGGTATAAGGGGGCTATGATGAAGACGCCATATCAACTTGTCTTCACATTCACTGACGACACCCATGACCAATAACCCTACCTGCTGATGGACACCAACCTCCCACTGGTGCAGGCTCTATAGAGTGTGACTGTAGGAGCACAACAATCACTTTTCTTCACTGTCAGCCACCAGGACCTGCCATTTTCTCACACATTTCTAACACTAAAATGAGTATTTGTAATGAGGACAGTGTTTCACTAAATCCTGGGGATTAAGCTGTATAAAAACTCCTGACACACTTCTGGTTTGGTGAACACTTCCATGTGCTGGAAGGGCAGCACGCCCAATGCCTGAGGGGTCCTTCATCTGGGTGTTAATATGAGTCCTTTATAATAAATAAAACAGGTCAATGTAGGTACAGTGGTTCCCTCAGTTCTGTGAGCCACGCTAGAACATTACTGAACCTGAGGAGGGGTCCCCGACTTACAGCCTGTGGGTCAGAAGAACAGAAGCCCGATGTGCAGCTGAAGTGGGGGTAGTCCCAGAGGAACAAGCCCTCAGCTGTCAGATCTGATACTAACCTGGTTGTAGTTGGAGAACTGGCTGGTGGGGGCAACAACCCTGCACAGCTGGTGTCAGAAATGTCCCACGCAAGCATGCAGAAACAGCATTTCCTCAGAACAGCAGGCACCTTCGTGTACGTCAACTGCTGCAACCACAAGGGAATGACAGTTTAGCCACTCACTGCTCCTCAAAGACCATGTCTTAAGCAACTTAGACAAAGGCACTATATATTAACCCTTTGCATTCAGATGTCCCCTCTGAGAGGACATCGTAAATCTAGAAAAACCACTCTGATGTCCCCTCTTGGGGGATTGCTGGTGATTAACAGGACAAACTCATCCAAGCGCAAATTTTTCAAAAAAGTGTGTTTCCTTGAATTTTCCACTCAAATTGCAGGAAAAAGCACATAAAGATATGGAATATATACTGAGTACATGTTAAAAAAACCAGCTAGTATTATATAGAAAGAGAATGTCTTAAGTGCTTTCATAGTGGTGCAAAGACTGGACAATGAATTACATATTATTAATTTGGAGAAAGAAAATGAGACCGCACTGTCTGCTGGAATAGAAAAACACCAGGAAGACATCCAACAAATTACTACTGCAAAACATGTAGCAATGAACCTGCAATGCATGTCAGTGACTGTTTCACATGTTATCACACATTGGAAAAATAAAAGATATAAAATTTTAATTTTTTGTCATAAGTTCCTCAATGTCCAAAATTCCATTATAAGCCAAATGTCATTACAATAAAATAGCTTCCAAAGTTATGCTATACTATTTATTTACTTATAAATAAATAAGGCTGGAGTGCAGTGTTACACTCATGACTACTGTAGCCTTGATCTGCTGGGCTCAGGCGATCCTTCTGCCTTGGCCTTCCAAGTAGCTGGAACCACAGGCACATGCCACCTCACCCGGCGAATTTTTTGATTTTTTGTAGAGACGAGGTCTCGCCCATGTTGCCCAGGCTGGTCTTGAAACCCTGGGCTCAGGCAATCCTCTTGCCTCTGCCTCCCAAAGTGCTGGGATGACAGGCATGAGCCACCATACCCGGCTCCAGTGTTTTTCACTATTTTGTAAAAAAGTCTAGTCGAGTTGCTGATAGGTGATCCACGAGATGTCTTTGAGTGCAAAGGGTTAACACTGTAGCAAATTTTAAGTTTAACGAATTTCCTTAATGACAAAGGTAACGTATGCATCAAATTAAATTAGAATAACTCATAAAGGGATAATGTAGGAATTCAAACCCCCTATAATCCATGCGTCCCGATAACTGCTGTTAATAGTTTGACAAAGCAAGAGTTTTGTGTGTCAAACACAATAAATCTCCATGTTTCCCATCTTTGCTGTCATAAGCTTTACAACACACTTACTTGTTGGTCTGTAGAATTAGAAAGACTGTGTTTCCCACACCACAACCGACCTGCAGAAACAAACGGACCATTAGTCACAGAACTCCCAAGGAATTAGTTCTGAAGCTAGAGAATCAACAATATTCTTGCCTGCTTGTCTTAGGGAAGAGGCCATGACCAGAGCTAAGCTGTATCCACCATGCTCCCTGATCTCAGGAATGCTTAAAAAACCCAAGCATGGGCTTTCATTAGTAGAAGAGAACTGGTCTAGGAAAAGGGGCTGCAGTTGCTTCTGAGTTCTGGCAAAATGGCTGAAGGTGAAATTCCCATCGCTCAGGGAGGGTAAGGGATTTGTGCAAGATCATGCCACGGGACTCAATCTCAGGCCAACCAGCTGAGTCAGCTGGTGGTGGAGGGTGCAGTGCCTGCTTGTGTGTTCACGTTATGGTGCCAACCGAGACACTTTTCCAGGTCTACATGCTGTAACGCCATCCAAACTCAGAGGATGAGAAGCCCAGATGCAGGCACCAGCCCAACCACTCTCTACTTTTATACCTGTATTAGAAGAGAAATAGCACGCTGTCTTATCACCCGGGACTTTTGTCCAGAAGGCTAGCACTGTCATCTTAGCTCTTCATCTGTACGAGACAGCCACACGTAGAGAGTACAGCAGATGCTACGACTTGGTATTCCCACATGATCTACTTTTGTCTGCCACAACCACCAGATATCTGGCCTGCACTTAGGGCATTTCATTAGTTTAAAAATGGAAGTGATCCCAGGCCAAGTCTAGTTGCCCTCATCAGACAGAAGTCACTTTTGTCATCAGCCTTTCTCTGCCACCCCGTGTGCACAACACAGGAGTCCCACTTATCCACTCCGAGGACAGTAAGAGGAGATTACCTCGAGGTCCCAGGAAAGTCATTGACACACACTTCCAGGTGAATAAGTTTCTCAGTCACATTATCCTCCCCAGGTGTCTGTGTTTCATGATCAAGGCTGTTCAAAGAACTCTTGTGCTATCCTTCTATCATTAAACCAGATTCACCCACACTGCTGCTACATTCAGGTAGTTCACGCCTCTTGCTCTCCAAGAGCAAACCATTCAAATGATTTTGGTTTTGGCAAGGTGTCAGCTCAGGGAATTTGGTGAAAAGCCAATGCCTATTCTTGAAAAATCCATTTTTGTGGGTTTTGTAGAAGTCATTCCAGTATTTGTGGGCATTGATCTCATAATCAAATACAAATATCTGAAAAAGAATTTTAGGAACTAGCTTTCATTTTATTGCATTGAATGTAAATTATCCTGCTTTACCAAATGTTACTTTTACACTAGAAGTATCCCCCGCAGAGCCACAGTCTCAGAACTGACAGCACTGCTGGGGTCATTTAGTCCTGCGGGGATCATTGTACTTGAATCCCTTATCCATCATTCCCTGGGAACCATGGGCCAAGGAGCTTAGTACCTACCAGCTCGTCTCTTACACCTTAGGTGGCTCTTAATTATCAGAAAATTCTAATGTTAAGCAGAAATCACTCCAATCACTTCTAGTCATAGAGAACAACAACTTTAGCATTTGACAGCAATTATTTTCTACTCTAAATCGTCTCTGAATGTGCCGGTCTCTCTAGTTGCTCCCCATGTAAACTCGATGGTTACCGTCCAGGAGCCTCTTTAAATATGTTCCTGTCAGTAGTTCTTCAGAGTGCAGAGTTGAGAAATGAATTCAAGCTACTAATAGATACTAAAAATGGAAGCATGGCTAAAAGGAAAAGAGAAAATGCTGATGATGGGGAAAATGTATTCAGGGGAGAAAAGTTTTGGTCAGAAAACAGGAGAGACTAAAGAAGTGTGGAATGTTTAAAAGAAAGCTGTTGCCAGGCACGATGGCTCACGCCTATCATCCCAGCATTTTGGGAGGCAGAGGTGAGAGGATTGCCTGAGTCCAGAGGTTCCAGACCAGTCTGGGAAAGTGGGCGAGACCTCATCTCTACAATCAATCAAAAAACAGGCTAGGCATGGTGGCACACACCTGTAGTCCCAGTTATTTAGGAAGCTGAGGTGGAAGGATCACTGGAGCCCAACCAGTTGAGGCTGCAGTGGCCGTGACTGTGCCACTGCACCCCTGCCTGGGCGACAGAGTGAGACTCTGAAAATAAATAGATAGGTAAGTAAATAAATAAATAAGGCTATTGCTTTAGGCTATCAAGACAGTCCCTGATTTCTGGCAATAAGTAAATAAGTAAATAAAAGGTATTGCTTAAGGCTATCAGGGCAATTCCTGATTTCAGTTTGCTGCTCCTTGCCAGCAGAGGGACCTTACTAGTGTAGCAGAAAGAATAAAAACCTGAGAAACTGAGCAGGACGGTGGCCATGGAAGTCGGACTTCCCTAAGGAGTGTGCAGCAACTCACCTGACGAGTCAACTGAAAAACAAACAGGAACCGAAGAAACTGGATTTCAGTTCTACTGTTGTTACTACTGTTTGCCTCTGCGCAAAGCACTTAATGTCCTGTAGTCCAAGTATCTGTACCTGTAAAAAGAGGACAGTAGACCACGTGATTTTCAATTTCCCTTTCAACTCTTAACTTGTTTTGGTCTAGTTTCTGTCAAACTCTGCCAGGGAATGTCTCGCAGCTGGAATCTTCTCACTGCTGCACAGAACTCTTTCTGGGGCTACTGTTCTCAAGTTGCCAGTCTTACCCTCAACCCTCTGGACGCATCAGTCCCAGTTTCAGTCGCCAGGGCTACTGTGCAGTGGCGGAACCCATCACTCAAGGAGGGGCCTCTTTCTTTGGCCAGACAGCACCCACGTTTCCTTGGCGGAAGCCCTAAGTCCTCAAGCCCATTCCACAAGTAAAAGACACGTCGCCACCCGTCGTCAGGAGTCATCAGCCCCTCCCAACAACTTTGAATCTGACAACCGAATCTAGCTTCAATGGGGACATCTCATGCGAAGAGCGAATGCGGCGGAAAGCACAGCCTCCGAGATGACCACGTGACCACGCAGGTGTCGCAGACCGGCCGTGGCAATATGGGGGTTCTGGCCAACATCACCACACAGTTCCCTCTTCCCACATCACCCTGACCCAGCCCCCCGTCCAGTGTCGCAGTGCAGCCCTTTTCCTCCCTGCTCGTCCCCCCTCGGTCCCGCCCTACTCCAGTTCTGCACCAGGCCTGTCACACCCGCTCCCGGCGGCCGCACTCCGTGGGTCCACGCCCCCAGGCCCCGGGCGCACCTTGTTTCTCCGGGTACACCCGCTGCGCGCTGTTCTCGCGGACATTCCTCTCTGCCGCCGCCGCCTGCTCTTCCGCTGTCCCTGGAAAATCAAAGGGCGGCTTAGGGGGCCTCGCGTCCTCGCTCGGGCCCGGCGGTTACCAGACATTGCGGTGGAAGTCGCAAGCCTGGTCGCTCAGGAAGCAGCTCCCCAACGCCAGCCGCCCAGCGCGAAAGAGCGGAAGCGCCTTCGGGACTGGAGCCTGTCCTGACACCGGAACCGGAAGCGCCTGTCGGTCCGCCGCTCGGAACTTCCTGCGGCCACGCCCCCTTCCTCAGGGCGCGGGGTCCCGGCGGGAAGAGAGGAGGCGGGGCAGGTCGGTCCGCGTAGCGCTCGGCGGGTGGCCGGGCCGCCGTGAGTTTAGGAAGGGCCTCGGGGTCGGGGACGGGCGGGCTGGATGGGGCGTTTTCTCACCGGGGGCGCGGGATTCAGCCCCCGAACGCGACTCCGGATGGGTCCTCGCGTGTGAAGGAGAACGAGATCCGAGTCCCTGACAGTGGCGGGGACTCGCGCCGGGGGGAGCCACGCCGGGGAGGGAGGTCACGCCGCGGAGGGAGGCCGGGGACAGCGCGGGTATGTGACGAGGGGACCCCAAAAACCGGGGTTAATTTACAGAAAGTGTGTTGATCCAGGTACTCTCCGCCGGATGCAATCCATCCATCGAGAGCTTTTCCCACTTCTCAAGACAGTTTTTTTTTAAAAGTCAGAGTCTCCCTTTGTCGCTCAGGCTGGAGTGCAGTGGCACGCTCACAGGCAGTCGCAGCCTCGGCCTGCTGGGCTCCGGCGATCCTCACGCCTCAGCGCCCCGAGTATCTGAAACTACAGGCACGCGCCACCAAGCCCGGCTCGTTTTTTGTTCATTGTAGAGACGAGGTCTCGCCAAGTTGCCCAGGCTGGTCCCGAACCCGTGGGCTCGGGCAGTCCTCTCCCCTCGGCCTCTCAAAGTGCTGGGATGACAGGCGTGAGCCACCGCTCCCGCCCTCAAAACAGTTTTTGAACTCGTCCATTTTGATGCCACTTAGCGCTTCTCCCATTTTTTGGTCTCACCTCTTCCACATCAAAATCGTTTCCCTTTGAGGACTTTATTCATCCAGGGAAACAAAAACAAAAGTCACCGGCGGCGAGATTGAGTGAATAGGGAGCGTGGGGCACGGGGTCATGCCGTTTTGGGTCATAAAGTTGTGGGCAGGTGCGTGCGGACATTCCCCATCAAGAAATGGGCAAAGGCGTTGAAAGAATCTCCCCCCCAAAATCGCTGTCAGGCCCAGGGAACCAATGACGTCTCATCCCTTCCCAGATTCGTTCCATGGCTAAAACCAAGGGGCAGTGAGTCAGTCTACACTCTTCCCACCAAAGAAATGGGTACAAGCTCGACACCCTCTCTAATCAAGAAGAAAAATACTCAAGGTCCTAAAAAAGACAGGATAGTAAAGAATTTGTATTTTATTTGAAGACAACATACTTCTGCCATTCTCATGGTCTCCTGAAACAATTTGAACAAAAGCTCCTTTCCCAAAAGCAAGCATAAGAGTTTCTATCTTTCCTCAGGGCCAGCTGTTTGCAGATACAGTGGCAGATTTATATTCATTTCTGGCAACTTTCCACGTATGGTCTTTTTTTCCTCCCCGCACCAAAAGTTGTTAGTGTTCCCAGTCAATGGTCCCACTGTTTATTTTCTTGCAGAAGCTCATTGTTTTCACTTGAAGTTACTCTATCAGCTCCAGTCATTAGAGCTACTTAAAATAGCAAGCAGGTGCTGTGGCTCAAGCCTGTAATCCCAGCACTTTGGGAGACTGAAGAGAGAGGATTGCCTGAGCTCAGGGGTTTGAGACCAGCCTGGGCAACTTGGTGAGACCTCATTTCTACAAGAAATCAAAAAATTAGCCAGGCGTGGTAGCATGCACCTATAGTTCCAGCTACTTGGAAGGCTGAGGTAGAAGGATCACCTGAGCCCAGCAGGTCAAGGCTGCGGTGGCCATGAGTGTGCCACTGCACTCCAGCCTGGGTAACAGAGTGAGACTGTGATTTTAAAAAAACAACAAAAAAACGAAGCACTAAAGGCAGCTAACTGAATAGAAAAAAATTCCAGACAGCTTAGGCTGTTTTTGTAAAATGTGCTGAAGTATTCCAAACACAATTTCATACAAGTTTTCTTGTTTTGTTTTGTTTTTTTGAGTTGGAGTCTCACTCTGTTGCCCAGGCTGGAGTGCAGTGGCACACAGCTCATGGCCACCACAGCCTCAACCTGCTGGGCTAAGGTGATCCTTCTGCCTCAGCCTTCCAAGTAGCTTGAACTACAGGCATGCGCCACCACACCCAACTAATTTTTTGATTTATTGTAGAGACGAGGACTCACCAAATTGCCCAATCTGATCTCAAACCCGTAGACTCAGGCAATCCTCTCGCCTTAGTCTCCCAAAGTGCTGGGATTACAGGCTTGAGCCACCATGCCCTGCTATCTTTTTTTTTTTTTTTTTTTTTTTAAGAGACAGGGTCTCACTCTATCACCCAGACTGGAGTGCAGTGGCATGATCATAGTTCACTGCAGTCTTGAACTCCTGAGCTTAAGCAAGCTTCCCACCTCAGCCTTCTGAGTATTCAGGACTGTAGACATGCACCACCACACTTGGCTGATTTTTTTTTTGAGTCAGAGTTTCAACCTGTTGCCCAGACTGGAGTGTAGTGGCACATTCATGGTCACCACAGCCTCAGCCTGCTGGGCTCAGGTGATCCTTCTGCCTCAGCCTTCCAAGTAACTGGAACCATAGGCACATGTCACCACACCCAGCTAATTTCTTTTTTGTTTTTTTTTAAGGGTTCATTTTATATTTTATTGTTTCAATTCAAAATAATATTGTAACTTATATTTCATTCTTCTCAACACTAATTTCTTGATTTATTATGGAGACGAAGTCTCACTCCAACCCCTGAGCTCTGCCAATCCTCTCACCCTGACTTTCCAAAGTGCTGGGATCCCAGGCATGAGCCACCATCTGGCTAATGTTTTTATTTTTATTTTTGTACAGATGGGGTCTCACTATATTGCCCAGGCTGGTCTTGAACTCCTGGGTGACCTCCCAAAATGCTGTGATGACAGGTGAGCCACTGAGCCTGGCCTACTGTTCTCTTTGGTAGGTCTGTACCACTCATTTTTCTCCATCTTTTCAGGCACCCAAATAATTTTTCAGAGGAAATCTGGAAGACATGGCTGTGAGCTCTCTGCTGTTTCAGACTTGATCCTGGACTGTCTCATGAGAAAACGTAGTTTCTGAGGAGCTAAGGGTCCCTCTGCTGGCCAGCGAGCAGACTTCTTCCAGCTCAGTGAGTGGCCCGGGTTCAAAGCTTGGGAAGGTTAAGGACTCTCATTCTGTATTATTGCCTTGATTATGGCCTTGGCCTTAGCCCAGGACCGGGGCGACTGATTGTTTCATGTTAATAGTTTCACTTCTTTCAGTTCCAGTTGGGGAATTCTGAGCTGCTTAAGCCTGTGCTTTGAGTTGAAGGGCTGGGGAAAGGTTCCTGGTGTCCTCCTCTGCTCTCCTTAGGGGATCACAGAACCCAGATGGCATTTGTAGCAATGGAGGTGATTGTGGAAGCTACATTAACAACTCTAATTGTAAAACGGAGTGTGTGGGCTTTTCTTACAGCAAAATAAATATGGTTATTATAGGGCATTTAAAAGATATTGAGGCCAGGAGCAGTGGCACATGCCTGTAATCACAACACTTTGGGAGGCCAAAGTAGGCCAGGACTTGAGGCCCAACCTGGGCAACATAGTGAGACCCTGTCTCTTAAAAAAAAAAAAAAAAGACATTGATAAGAGAAAATGTCGCATCCCACCCTTAATCCATTAACGCTTTGACTTCTAATTTTTTTTCTAGTTTATTTATATATACAACTTTAAGTTAAAATGGTTTCAGAACAAAATGCTTTGTGCTTGATTTATTTTTTTATGTTTTGAGTTGGAGTCTCACTCTGTCGCCCAGGCTGGAGTGCAGTGGCATGCTCACACCCACCACAGCCTTGACCTGTGGGCTCAGGCGATGCTTCCACCTTAGCCTTCTAAAAAACTGGAACTATAGCCATGTGCCATTATGCCAGGGTAATTTTTCTTGATTTATTGTAGAGATGAGGTCTTGTCAAGTTGTCCAGGCTGGTCTTGAACTCAGGCAGTCCTCTTACCTCGGCCTCCCAAAGTGCTGGGGTTATAGGCATGAACCACTGTGCCCGTCCTGCTTTTTAAAATTTCATGGAGGCACAACTTAGAAACAATTCAATTCATTCATTTTAAGTGTACTGTTCAGTACATTTTCATAAAAATCTGTATGTGTGCAGTCATTGTTAAGTTTTACAACCACCTCATACCTTCTAGGAGTGTAGTCTGCTTTTTTTTTTTTTTGAGTCAGAGTTTCACTCTGTCACCCAGGCTGGAGTGCAGTGGCACACTCATGGCCACTGCAGCCTTGATCTGCTGGGCTCAGGTGATCCTTCCACCTCAGTCTTCTAAGTAGCTGGAACTACAGGTGTGTGCTACCATGCCCAGCTAATTTTTTCATTTATTATAGTGATGAGGTCTCGCCATGTTGCCCAGGCTGGTCTCAAACCCCTGGGTTCAGGCAATCCTCGCCACTGCCTCCCAAAGTGCTGGGATGACAGGTGTGAGCCACTGTGCCCAGCCAAGACTATTTCAATAGGCAGTTTGGGGGCCTTCACTCTCTTCATTGCTTTTTCCTGGCATTTTACAATTTACACTATAAGCTGCATCAGTATTGAACATACCTATTTCAGGGTCATATTTTTCTAGGGTAATGATTTATCTATATCTAGGATAACGATGTTTTTCTAGGATAATGATTTAAAAACATTTGTTCTGGGGAGGCACACCTCCTCAACAAGGGTACCTGCATAATGAACATTTGTATACCTAACCCTGAATTGTACCCCACATCTTTAAAATAAAAGAATTAAAAGTAAAACAAAAACATTTGTTCTGAGGCAGGGTATTCAGTGTAGGTTACACATAGACAAGTTTCACATAAGCAGTTTTAGAATAGAGGAAGCAAACAAGCGTACGTGCATAATCAACGTTTGTATACCTAACCCTGAATTGTACCCCACATCTTTATAATAATTTTTAAAAAGAAAGAAAAAAATAAGAATAGAGAAAGAGTTTGTTTTTCCTCTTCACATCAGTCATGACCACCCTGTGGGCTGGAAAGTGCCCTCACCAGTCCACCCCACCCCTCAGCTCATGAAAGAAAAGCCCACCAAGGTGTAAATGGTGGAGCCCACCTTTCAGCTCATGGTTTAAGGTAATCATCACTACAAGCCTATCAAGTCTGTCAAAGGCAAGATGCCATTCTGGGAAGGGGCCACTCTTAGCTCATCAGAGGCCTGGAGATGGTAATCTCTCAGGAGCAGATACTGGAGCCCACTCTCTTTAGCAGGTAATCCTTGTGAAAGAAGCATGTTTCTCGCCCACCTCCCCCTTCCTCTTCCTCCTTCTCCCTTCCCTTCCCTCCCTCCCCCTCCCTGTCCCTCCCTTGCTCCCTCCAGCCCTCTCCCTCTCCCTCCCTCCCTCCCTCTCTTTTCTCGGTCTCTCATAAATTCTGTTTTACTGGCTGCTCTGAAATTCCTTCCAGTAGTCAGTCAAAGAACTCAGGGCATCCTGCTGCACCCCACTCAGCAAGAGTTGTCTGTCAAGTGAGGTGAGCTTGGCCACCCACCTACAGATTAGTCTCTTGGGTTCAACTGACAAATTGCCGATCTCATCCCTACACTTTTAGGTCAGAATTGACACAGGAAATAAAACACTTTTTGTCATCCTGACAGTGAATCAAAAGGTCATATAGGTTTAGTCTTAGTAGATCCAGATTTCCTGAGTCCAAAAGTAGCCCATCTCTCTGTGGTCAACCTTTGAGGACTGTAGAGAAATGAGCTATGCCGGGTGTGACAGCTCACACCTGTCATCCCAGCACTTCAGGAGGTGGAGACATGAGGATTGCCTGAGCTCAGGGGTTCAAGAGCAGCCTGGCCAACTTGGTAAGACCTTGTCTCTACAATAAATAAAAAAATTAGCTGGGCGTGGTGGCGTGCAACTATAGTTCTAGCTACTTGGAAGGCTGAGGCAGAAGGATTACCTGAGCCCACCAGGTTGAGACTGCAGTGGCCGTGAGCATGCTACTGCCCTCCAGCCTGGGTGACAGAGTGAGATTTCAACAACAACAAAAAAGAAAGAAATGAGCTAGCCACTTCCAGGTGGAACAAGGAAGAAGGAGAGTAGAGCGAATGATATGCACTGACACATGATTAAAGGGCGAGTCTCTGTAATGCGTATTTTACCACAATAAAACACTCCAGCCCCAGCTGTAACATGGTTATATATGTGCCTCACTATCAAATGCATTAAGGAACAACAGCCAGTGCGGTGGCCGTGACCAGCTCTCTGCAGCAGCAACCTGCCGAGAGCCGCAATCCCTAAGAAGAGTAGAGTAAAAGGGACCTAAAAACAGGAAAAACGCCACCTGTGAGAAAGGCTCCAGCCAAATGCTGCCATGCCGGAGGCGAAAGCCCCATGGATCCTGTTTGATGGACCTTCCCTAACTTTGAAGGATTGCGTGCATAGGCTGGAAAATGTTCCCACTTTAATTGAGATAATAGATGCACAGATAAATGATAGCATTTGACAGTGAAGTTGCACATAAGCATGGTAATGGTGAGATTGCAGCAAAAAAGAGGTGCCCCTTAGGGTACGTAAGGATGTTTTTCAAGTAACAGCAGGAGTTCGAGAAAAACAAGTTAGCCACTTCCTCATAAACAGCAGGTCCCTGCTGAGAGCTGGTGGAAAACAACCGATTGAGACAATAAGTAGATAAAATATTATAGGACTAAATAAGTAGTTTGATAAAGAAGAGGTTAGAATATTAATAATAAAATAGTAAGATAAGAGATATATACTAGTATTAGGGATAGTTAAGAAGAGATAGGAACATAAGGATAGAAATAAGATTGATATAAATAAGCATAAGCATGTAGTAGTAAGTAAGTTAAACAGGATATAGAGATAAGGTTTAGCTTTATAAGATAAGGATATTATGGCCATAATAATAATAACAATAATAATAATATTAATAGTAATAATAATAATAGTAATAGCAGTAGTAATAATAATAATAGTAAATAGAAAGGAAGGAAATCAGGACGTTCACAAATGTTTAGTTTAAGAAAAACATCGCCTGTGGATGAGATAGTAACTGCTGTCTAGTTCCTGCCCATTGATTAAAAAACATGAATGGCAGAAAGGGAAAAGCAGTAGTTCCTGTTCATTGATTGCAAAATATGAATGGCAGCAGTTGCTGTTCATTGATTACAAAATATGAATGGCAGCAGCTGCTGTTCATTGATTAAAAAACATGAATGGCACGAAGTCAACAGGAAGGAAGCCAGATAGTAATTGTTTTTGTTTTTGTTGTTGTTTTTTTGTTTTGTTTTGTTTTTTTGAGTTGGAGTCTCACTCTGTCGCCCAGACTGGAGTGCAGTGGCCGCTCCCGGCCACCGCAGCCTCGACCTGCTGGGCTCCGGCGATCCTTCCGCCTCAGCCTTCCAAGTAGCTGGAACTACAG
>CAUYQG010199946.1:0-18478 GCA_963574415.1 Tarsius wallacei | reverse complement strand
GCCTCGACCTGCTGGGCTCCGGTGATCTTTCGGCCTCAGCCTTCCAAGTAGCTGGAACTACAGGCGCGCGCTACCACGCCTGGCTAATTTTTTGATTTATTGTAGAAATGAGGTCTCGCTTGCCCAGGCGGGTCTCGAACCTGCCGGCTCAGGCAATCCACTCACCTCAGCCTCCCAAGGCGCGGGATTACAGGAGAAATTAATTTTTACTGTGTTAACTCACTGAGGTTTGGGGGTTATCTATTATGTCAGTTAGTCATTATTGCTGACTAATACAAACTTATGTCTATCATACTGTTTTATGCTTTTTGTTTATTAGATTTCCTTGCTCCTCCCTCTGTTTTTTAAAAATAAACTTTCTTCAGTAATTTGCGAAGTATGAACTTAAAAAAATTCTACTAGTGGTTATCTTTAAGCATTATTAAAAATACTCTTAAACTTGTATTTTCTTTAATCATTAAATTTAGGAAAAATGATGTGTCATTTCACTCCTCTCATGTAAGACAGTAAGTCTAAAAAAGGTAATATTGGCAGGGTGCGGTGGCTCAAGCCTATAATCCCAGCACTTTGGGAGGCAGAGGTGAGGGGATTGCCTGAGCCCATGTGTTCGAGAACAGCCTGGGCATCTTGGTGAGACTTCAAGTCTACAATCAATCGAGAAATTAGCCCCACATGGTAGTGAGTGCTTGCAGTTCCAGTTACTTGGAAGGCTGAGGCAGAAAGATCACCTGTGCCCAGCAGGTAGACGATGAGGCGGCTGTGAGCATGCCACTGCATTCCAGCCTGGGTGACCAAGTGAGACTCTAATGCAAAAAAAAAAAAAAAAAAAAGCTTAAAGGTAACATTTACTGTTCCAGGCATCAGGGCCTCATCTCTTTGGGGTGCCATCATTCAGTTTACTACAATGTTTTTGCAAGTTCCTCAGGAAATCTATGAGTGCCAATTTTCTGTGGCTATTGTGCATATCTGAGAATAATGTTACTTTTGTAAGTGAATTATATATTCTGGTGGAATCAACAATTCTTGGGACCAATGACTTTTGACTTTAGTATTATGGAAAAGAAATCTTAAGAGGGTTGGATTAGTTGTGATGGTTGTTCTTTTATAAATGACTGCTTTATATGATGAGGGCTGATTGTGTGCTTGCTTGTGTGAGTGGCTTTTGGCAAATGCTTGTAGGGATTTTATATTATCAATCCTTAGCTTCTGTGGCCTTGGTCTGCTCCAGGTGCTGCCTCTGCTCCTCCCACTCCCTGCTACCTCACATGAGACCGGGAGCCTTGAGTTGCTTTGTAGAATAGGCACCTTTCACACTTTGAAATGATTTCATTTTCATCAAGTTATATCTAATTCTTTCTCTCTTTTTTTGGCTTGGAAACTCAATGAATCCTTTCATTTCACGATGACATTTCAGCACTGGTCACTCCATCTCTACCACCCCTTTCTCAAGGGTGTTTGCTGACCTTTTGTCTTTATTATTCCTTCTGCTCCATTTGTTCATTGTTCTTCTGCATTTATGCTGCCTGAATTGGCACTCTGTCTTCCATGTTTGTCTACTTTTCCCTCATTACTTCTACACATTCACACTTTTTCTCTGAAGTCTTAGAGAGATTTCCTAGCTTTGTCTACTATTTCAATGTTTGTATTTCCTACAAGGTAAATGCTGTTATTATGGGTTTTATTTAATTTCTTTGCATTCATTACTTGCCTCCATTAGGAGTTCCCCTCCCCCATTTCATCATCCATCTTCTACTTATCATCCATATTTCTTGAATTCAGTATAGATTCTTATATCTGTATCCATTTAAATTTTCTTCAGTCTGTTACAGTAAAACTTTTTCAAGAAATGTTTTTCTATTTATTTAGGGAAATAGCTATCTTTTTATGAATGACATATTTTAGGTAGCATCATATAAGTTTTTTAAATTTATTTTTTGCTTACTTGTTTATCTTTGGAAAGGGAGAGATCTATACTGGTCCACTGTGGTCAAACAACAAGGTATGTGCATTTCTTTGGCTGAACTGTTTATCCTCCTCCTAAGAAATGTCAGAATTCATTTCTGGCATTGTAAACTGGCAGTCAAGTGGCTGCATTCTAGCCAATTCAACTACCCAGTGTAACTCGGCTGGATTATTATACTTAGATAATTTGAAGTAGTTTGTGTTTCTTTTTCTAGAAGTGTTCCATGAAAAACTAAATTGCCAGAGAACACCACCACTCTTAACAATACATTTATACCTACCAGGCTATCCACATCCTCTCCTTCAAAAACTGTTTGTGTTCCTTTTGGCTATTTCTTGATTTGTTGAAATCTGAAATGAACAAAGGAAAACCCCACTGCATGTGTGCTTCTCTGTTCAGTTCCTTCAGGAGGTCAGTTCTTGCAGTGTGAGTACAAGGACCTTCTCTGTTTAAGGTTTAACTCGCTGTCATTACTCAAAATACATCTTCTGGAAGCTGCTGGACTTGTGGCCACGATTCCTGGCAAGAGCTGTGAATGCAGGCTTCACTTCTGGAGCCTTCTGCCTCCTTTGAGCCAGCTGCCCACTTGCTGGTTAGAGAGGCAAGACAGACTTCAGCAGGGATGTGCAGTCCTGTGATTGATCTGGAACTGCAGTAGGGGAATCTGGGCTTCAGGCACAGCCAGATGTCTGTCTAGCCCAGCATGCTCCCATGAAGACAAGCTCCACTGGACAGGGGTCCTGGTTAATCAAAACCATGCCCACCTCCTGCCGCATGGTGACCAGCTCCAGGAATGGAGTTTTCAGTTTGCCTTCTGTGTTAAGTATTAAGAGGCATCTCTACAGTTTAAAAACAAGGACTCTTAGCCAAATAGTAGCTTTATGGGTGTTAGGAGCAGAAATCAGAGCGTCTAGGAGCAAGAAGTTCTCCACTTTCCATGGGTCTAGATCTCTATAGGGGAAGCACCACAAAGGACTACTTCTCTCCCTTCCTTCATCCCTACTATGTAGCCAGCCATCTATAGCTTCAACCCCAACCGAATTTGTACATAAGAAACAGAACTCTTCTGAATGCAACCAGGATCCCTCAAACAGTTATACAGGGTTCCTCCCTGCCTTCCCAGCCAACTTGTCTTCTATGTTGCTGCTACACTCTTCCTGTTGTCCTCATGCGACCCAGATAGTGAATTCTTCCAGAAGCAGAGATTGACATTCACATGGTCCTCCCTTTCACATGCTTGGGAGGTCTGCACCTTCACCCTACATGGGGAACTTCTGCTGTTCTTTAAAGTGCACCCTGCCCCCAACTACCACCTAGAATTATGCTCTGTTCTCACAGACACTTTTCTACTGTGTTTTGTACATACTTCTACTCTGGCATGAATGACACTACATTAAAATCTATAGCAGAAACTGTAGGTTGGATGATCCATACTTCATTTCCAAACCTCTCATTTGGTTCCACTACTGAGCCTCTAAAAGCAAAGGAAAATTGATTTCCCACCTTGCCTGAGCCAGGCATGGCAAGTTCTGACTAAGAGATGTAGGAAGATGTCTCTAAGGATGGAGGTTCTTCCCAAATAAATATGCAAACCCTCACCAGGGAAGAGCTCTGTGTCCTTTCCTCTTTCCTCTTCTTCTAAACTGAAACACAGACATAACGCCTGGAGCTGCAGCAGCTAACTAGGTACCATGAGGAGAAAAGCCTCAGGATGGCAGAACAAGAAGAAAGGTCATGGTCTCCCAAGCAGCTGCACCAGGTCTGGATGGGACCTTCAGATTCTTATTCCAGGAGAATAATTTACCCCTATCTGTCGAAATCTTAGTCAGTTTTACTCTTTCCATTTCTAACTGATAAAATTTCTATCTACAGTCCTGGAACCTTCAAGGGAAAAGATGATTTCTTACTTATATTTGTACTTTCAGTGACTGGCAGAATGCTTGGCACTGAGTAAATGCTCCAAAGTTTTGAATTTGAACGGAATGTTGTCACTGTCTTTAAAATGTTCCAAATGGCTCCTCATTCTTCTGAGAAAGTCATTCAGCCTGGTTGTCTGGGCTTTCAGGGTCTGCAGAGACCCCTTCAGGCCCATGCAACTGTATCTCTCCTACACACAGCTCCAGCCACATCAAGTGAGGGCCCTTTCATGGACAGACCCTATATTTTTCCGTGTTCATGCCTTTGCTCCCCACCCCCAGTTGGAAAGCTTGCCTTTGCATCCCCAGGCAGATTTCCCCTCTCCCTTCTCTGTTACTAAACTCCATTGCTTGGTTTGCATTTAAAACATCTACTTTATCTTGAAGGCATCAGTTTGTCTGTTTCCCCACTAGATGTGAACCCCTGGAAGACAAGGCCTGGCCTCAATCTGGTCTTTGGGTTTCCCATACCACAACATCACACAGTCTCTGGAAGAGAGCAGGTATTCAATGCACATTTTGTTAAATAAAACCGGACCAGAGTCTGAATAGCAGACTGGAAAGAGTAAAGACTGGAGCTGGAAGAACATGTGCAAAACCCACATCACTGGGTAATTGTGTGACCTCAAGCAGGTCATTTATCTCTTCTGGTCCTTGATGACCTCATCTATAAAATGGGGACAATAATAACTGACCTGGAACCTGGTATGTGGTAGGTATTTGGTAAATATCAGGTAGAGAGACAGGATCAAGTGTAAAAAGTTTTGTTTTGCCTTCCCTTCTTCTCCAACTTTCACCTGAACTGGCCTGCTGATCATAAAAAGGAAAATTCCCGCTCAACACTGAAAGCTGAGAAGTCCCACTCATCTGGGCCCCACCCTATGTTCTATGTACTGATGACACAGGCAAGAGTGACAGGGAGGGAGCAGCTCATGGGTCTGCTCCCTTGCTGTGAGTGGCCAGGCCTGGATGGAACTCATTGGCATGCCCAATCCCATTCTTGGCACTCAGGATGAAGTACCAGCTAGATGCTGCAGATGCCACCTGGGTTCAAGGGAAGAGTTTATCTGCCTGCCTATTTATGACAGGCACACCCAGGGGTGAGCCTGACCACAGGTTCCTGAAGCCACCCACTCTCCCTTTTGGGAACTCCTAAAAAGAGGCAATCCTTGCTCAACTTGATAGAGTGAACCTGGCTACAGAACATCTGGTGACCCCCAGTGGGTTGGGGCTGGGGCTGGGGCAGGGTAGGAAGAGATACCTGAAAACCTTTTCCTGCCTGTGCCCCTGGGAACAGCCTCATGGACTGGCCTGCTGCCTAGCCCACATCTCTTCCCACCTGGTATGCCTGCTCCCACCACAGCACAGCACCCACCACCTGAAGCCCTTAGGGGACCCTTACAGCCTGCTGTACTTAGAGATGCCCTGTAAAATGGACAACCATCTATCCAGCTCCTGGTGGGAATTCTCATCACTTGGGAATTACATACCAGCCATGTCCTAAGTGCTTTTATATATATTCACTGGCCTAACTCTGCATAGCAGCCTTGTGGAGAGTACTAACTTTGATTACCCCGTTACAGGTAAGAAAACTGAGGCACATAGGGTTTAATGAGCTCCCCAAGCAGCACTGCTAATAAGAGTGTCTAGTAGGTTGGTATCAGAGTCCAGTTTTTAGCTATGACTTAATACTGAATAGACAATAAAACTTGTGGCACATAAATAGTCCAGCTGAATAATCAAACCAAATGGCCCAACTACAAAATGCAGTTGACGCAGAGAAAAACAGATGACATTGTAAAGCAAACATAAATAGTATTCTCAGAGAGATGCAAAATGATAACATGTTGATAAAAACAAAAGTGGGCTGTCAAGAGCAGGCTGGAAACAAAAAAAATGTAGTTTCCTTGAAATAAAAACAAAAACAAGATTTCCAGAATAAAGAAGGAGTAAATAACAGGATAATTACTGTTGAAAACACAGGATCATTGACAGAATAAAAACAGGGTATAGAACTTTCAAATCACTAGAAGAAAAACAAAGCCAATTAAATCAGATTAGCTAACAATGAGAAGAATTAAAGATAAAAGAAAGCAATAGAGTAGCATAATATATTTTGTTTGAAAGAAAGCATAATACATTTAGAACCCTGCACTCTTTTCAAATTCTTAAATATCCATGGAACATAAATAAAACAAAAAATGTGAAGAAGTAAAAAAGGCACAATGCAGTAAAAACAAAAAGAATAAAAAAGATCATACAAAATATATAAACCACTTAACTTTCAAAATATCTTAAGTATCCTTAGGTTTAAAAGAAATCTAAACAAATTACAGATAATTTAGAAATGAGTCCAGTTGAACACTCTATATGAAAAAGACAAATTCCCCAAAAGAGGAATACACAAAGAACTGGAGGCAGCAAAGACAATTAAATATTCTGTTGTCCGCCAAACTGATAAAGATCAAAAGGATTGACAACATCTAGCAATGCTGTGCCAGGAAGCAGCCCTTCCCATAGACTTTGGGTAGACTTGTAAATTGCTACAGTATCTAGAGGAAAATTTGAGGTCATGTATCAAAATGTGCTTAATCTTAAGAATATATCCTAAGAAAATAAATGGTCAACTGTTCAAAGATTCATGTATAAGGATGTTCATTGGACTGAAAAGATGAGAATAGTCACTTTATCAATAGGGGGATAATTAAATAAACATTGCACACAATAGAATTCTCTGTAGCTATCAAACAGGATGAGGCAGATCTGTATATATTGACGTGATAAAATGATATATGATTAATTGGCAAAACCAAAAGCACATTACTGGGCCATGCATAAAAATGGTCTTGTTTTAGGAATCATGTTTCCTGCTTTGTTTTATGTATATATTGGCATACATAATATCTAAAAAAATAAGTAAAACAAACAGATATCAATGATCATTGTATGTGGGGTGTGAGGAGGAGTAAGATTCCAGAATAAGATTGTGGAAACGTTTGATTTCTACTTAAACCATTTCTTTACTGTTTGCATTTTGAACTTTTAAAAATGAGTATCTATTTTTTATATTGAGGAGTTCTATAAAGATAGATATTACCAATAAAAAGATAATAAGGACGTAAACATAAAAGGGGCTTTTCATGTTTGTCTAATCATAAGGTTCCTTAACTTTGTGGCTGTTATTCAAGAGAGGAGTGTGGATGTTGGGGGCGGGGGGGTGGTGAAGAAGAGGGAGAGGAGAGGGACGGAGGGGGGAGGAAGCAGGAGAGTTAGAGAGCAAGAGAGTGGGGGGGGGGTGGCAGAGGGAAGGAGTGAGAGAAAGAAGAGAAAGAGAGACACAGAGGGAGTAGGAGGGAGTGGGGGAGAAAGAGAGAAGGGGAAGAAAGAAAGAGAGAGAGAGAGAGAGAGAGAGAGAGAGAGAGAGAGGAAGACAGAATGAGAGGGAAAGAGGGAGAAAGAAAGAGAAAAGAAAGGGAGGAGGGGTAGAGGGAGCCAGCACACATATGCCTACAGCCATGCATGTGCCAGCTGCATACACTGGCTAGGCTGGCAGGCTGGAATGGGGGACCCAATGAGAAAAACTAGGTGCCATGTCACCCCATCTCTATCTTAGGCAGGTCTCAAGACACCTGGGAAGACCTCCTCTGCCTACCCAGCATGAACTCCTTTGAAGCTGCTGTGGCTCCAAGAGGCTTTCCAGATCAAGGATGATGTTATCTTCACATTCTCTCCATCTTGGGATCCTTACATGCACACTCAGCATGCTCTTGTGACTTCATATTTCTTGCTTTGATACTCGAGAATAGTCCTTGTATCTGCTTTGATTGTCTCTTCCTGAGGGCTAGGAAGGGAGCCTCCTGTTTCCCCTCCACCTCCTCATCTACCCATCATTCCTGTAAGTGAAACCAGTCCTCACTCTTGCCCAGAAATCCCTACATCAATTCCTTGTGCTTTCCCTGTGCCAGCTGCTCCTACATCTGCTCTACCTTCCTTCAACCCTTGTCCTAAACCTTAATTCCCAGAAATGAATGCTGTGCATCTTAGGTGAGCTAACATTGCTGCCGTGGAGAAGCACACACTCCACTTTAGAAGATGCATGCCAGCATATTAGGAGTGAAGCATTATGATGTCTGGAATGTACTTTTCAGTGGTTCAGCAAAAAGAGGAAAAAAGAGAAAAAAAAAAGAGGAAAAAGAGAGAAAGCATATGAGCATCGATAGCAAAATATTAACAATGACTGACAGTAGGTGGTAGGAACGCAGGTGCCTGGGGTACTGCTCTGAACTTTCTGCGTATTTTCCATAATGTATGAATCATGGTAAAAAGCAGGGAGAAAAGAGCTTCAAGTTCCATACTTGCCGAAGAGAGTGAGATCTGTTGGTGAGATCTTTTAGATGTCCTCTGAACTTGTCCCTTCTCCATCTCCATTGCCACTGCCTGGGTTCAGGCCTTCTCACCCTCGGCCATACACTGGAGGTGGCCTGCTCACTGGCCTTCCAGATCCATCTATCCCACTCTACCCATTCTCCACAAAGCTGCTAGGCGCAGCTTCACTGCTGCCAAGGTCCTCTGTGTTCTGGCCACAGTCTTTTCCACCAGCTTCGTCCCTCATGGGTGCCTTCATCCATCACATCCAGGTGATCATCCAGCCACAGGAACCATTTCCAACTCCTTGAAGCTGACCATGCTGCTTCACTCCCTCTGCCTAGAAGTCCCTTCGCCCCCACCAATCTTCCTCCTTGGCTACCTGGCAACCTCCTCTCCATCCTTCAGGACCTGGCTCTAGTGTCACCTTTCCCATGATAACTTCTCTGCTCTCTACCTGTCCTGTCTTTTTATTCCTCTCCCTCCTTAAGCCATTACCTTATTCTGGGCACACGAGTGCACCCTCTGTAAATAGTGACCAGGTCTCACTCATTTATGTAGCACTGCCATGCAGTAAATAGATATTTGTTACATTAGGGAATGAATGAATGAATGGATAATGCTCGAAGAGGAAGGTGGGAAAAGCTTTCCTGATTTGCATGCGTGTATACTAAAGTGAAAGAATCATTAAGCTCTTGATTCCTTCATTGTTCACTCACTATTCATTGAAGTACTATATCATAGATCCACTAGTCACGTAACTACCTTCATACCTGAGTCCTGCTTCACTCATTCATTCATGAAACACTTGACACTTATTGAGCTGGGGGCACCGTGCTAAGAGTGAGGAGACTTGCAAAGATGATCAGGCAGAGACCTCTTTTCCAGGAGGGGAGCAGGGCACCAGAGGACATAAAGAAGAGCTCAGAAGAGGGAGAAGTGACTCCTAAGAGTCTTCCAAGACAGGGAATGAGGGATGATTTCCTGGGTGAGCTGAGACTGCACTTGGCTTTGAGGGATGGAGAATTTGAGATGTAAGCCTGTGGAGGGAGAAGGGCATTCCAGATGAAGAACAAGGTAGCAGCAAAGATATGACCTAGGCTTTGCCAGAATGTCATTGAACAGAAGTGGTGAAAAATAAAGTTGGGGAGGTAGGCTGAGTCATGGTGGCCTTGAAAACCAGGATAAAATGCTTAGCTTTCATTTTGTGAGCATGGGGTGCCATGGAGTTTTCTTTTCTTTTCTTTTTTTTTTGAGTTGGAGTCTCACTCAGTTGCCTAGACTGGAGTGCAGTGGCCGCTCCTGGCCACCGCAGCCTCGACCTGCTGGGCTCCGGAGATCCTTCCGCCTCAGCCTTCCAAGTAGCTGGACCTACAGGCGTGCACTACCACACCCGGCTAATTTTTTTTTATTTATTGTAGAGATGAGGTCTCGCCAAGTTGCCCAGGCGGGTCTCGAACCTGCGGGCTCAGGCAATTCACTCACCTCGGCCTCCCAAAGCGTGGGATTGCAGGCTGAGCCACCGAGCCCGGCCGCCATGGAGTTTTCTAAAGAGAGGATGAATCAATCGGGTGTGCTTCCTGAAGGTGATCCCAGCACAGGTGTGCAGGATGAATGTGTATATCTAACTTGTTTCTCTGAGAGTGTTGCTGACCTCATTTTGCACAGGGTTTTGCTCAAAAACTTACACATTCCACACACTTAGTATGTTTCTTTAATTTTAATTGAACTGAGTCTAAAGACATGTTCACGTCAGTGAATATATGTGAATATATGCACATTTATATGCCTTGCAGCAACACACTCATTCAGCAAGTTCTCATCAACTAAAAACTCTCATGGGCAGTAATCTTTTCCTAGCTACACTCCTGTCCCTTTTCTTGGCTCTCCACTATTCCAAATCCTCAACCCTTCATTCTTGGATCATTGCAACAGACTCCTGATGGCTGTCTTCCCATGAGCTCTCTGCACTGCAGATAACTCTGGTGAACTAACCCTGCTCAAGAACCTGCCATGGCTCCCTCTTAGTTACTAGCATTTAAGATGCTTGATAACAAGGCCAGCCACATTCTAACCATATCTATCTTCCATTACTTACTCATACATTTCCTCTACTCCAGCCAGACTGTTTGTTTCCTCTGTAATTTCCGTGTTCGATCCTCCTTTCACACCTCTGTTCATACTACTACCCAACCTGCTCTTTTCCTCATAACTCATCAGAACCATAGTTCAAAGCCCAGCTTTGTCAGCAGTGTGATAAAGCGTGAAGATTCAGAAAGACCTGGCTTCAGATCACAGCTTTCTGATTCTCTGTGCAAACTCAGACATGCTATACAGTCTCTGGGAAACTCAGTTTTCCCATCTATAAAATGAGAACAATAATAATGTTTATTTATTATTAGGGTTATTGTTATCAATAGTGCTATTGTGAAGAGTAAGTAAATGGTGATGTTCCCTTCTTCTCTGACCCCTTGGAACTCTTATAAAGAATTCCTGCTAGTCAGGTGCTCTTTGGAATGGAAGTTCTATTTTGAGGGAGTACATACCAAGTAGTAGACACTGTGTGTTTTTGTTATTTATTCCCTCCACGACCCTAAAATACAAGCATTTTTGTCCTCATTTTACAGATGAAAAAACTCAGACTCAGAAAGGGACACAATCTGCCTGGAATCTACAGCTCTAAGCTGATGCTTTCTATCTGCCAGAGAAAAACACAGTAAAGAGTGATTGACGGTGGCAGGAAACCATGGTGAGGGGCAGGGAGGGGAAGGGAGGTGGGATTAACGGTAGTCGATATTTGTCTGGGGACGATGGGGGGGCACACCTCATCAACAAGGGTACCCGCACGATGCACATTTGTATATCTAACCCTTAACTGTACCCCACAATTTTAAAATAAAAAATATGTTAAAAAATAATAAAATAAAATAAAAAATTTTAAATAATAAATAAATTAAAAAAAAGAAAAACACAGTAAACCCTTATTAAATAATCACTATGTACCAAGTACTATGCTGAGCACATTACATGCAATATCTCATTCAAGTGTTTTATCCTGAGGCCCATATCCTACAGAAGGGGATAGTGAGACTTAAAGAGGTTAGAGGACTTGCCCAAAGTATTGCAAAGAGTACATAGAAGAGTTAGATTTAAACTGGGTTCTTTGTGATTTTAAGCCTACATCCTCAACCACTCTGCTTTAACTGTGCTGTCTAGGCCAGTGAGGTGTCTCGACTTGAAATGCAGCCTTGTGAGGCTCAGTTTGACCTTTCCAGGCTTTTTATGGAACCCAGTCCAAGTCTGGGGTCACAGCAACCACTACTGATCACAAGGGCCTCGAGGTGGGGCTGGCAGGCTCAGGTGTTAGCTGGCTGGCCTGGTGATGATGCCGATGATGGCTCTCCTGAATAACTGGCATGGTTACCTTGCCAGCCCTGACACTTACCCAATGGTGCAGCCGGCATCTGCTTCGATGGTCCAGATGCAGTTGAGATTGTGTTCATAGGGCGCTGGATAGCCAGGTGACAGCACCTGCCCCAACAGCTCTCCTTTCACTGTCCCTCCACACTCAGCTGAAAGAAATCCCAAAAGAGAGAGCTTCGTGGGGTGGCCTGAACTCCCAGCAGGCACTCAGGGGCTCCTCTTGCTTGAGTCCCTCCCATTTATCCCAAGTGATTGAGCACAGCATGTAAAAGGGTCCCTGGATGAGACTTGTATCCAGAACTTATAAAGAACTCCTACAACTCAACAATAAAAAAATGCAATTAAAAATGGGCAAATAATTTGAAATAAACATTTCTCCAAAGAAGACATATAAATAGCCAATAAGTACATGAAAAGATGTTTAACATCATTAATCATTAGGGAAATACAAGTCAAAACCACAGTAAGATACCATTTCACACCCCCTAGGATGGCTATAATCAAAGAGTCAGACAGGGACAAGTGTAGGTGAGGATGTGGAGAAAATGGAACTCTCACGTATTACTGGTGGAGATGTAAAATGGTGCAGCAGCTTTTGAACAGTTTGACGGTTTCTCAAACTGTTAAACATAGTTACCATATGACCTAGCAATTCTTCTCTTGGGTCTATACCCAAGAAATATGAAAACATATGTTCACATAACATCTTGAACATGAATGTTCTTAACAACATTATTCATAGTAGTCAAAAAGTGGAAACAGTCTAAATGTTTATCAACTGATGAATACATAAACAAAATGTGCTATAGCCATATGATGAAATATCATTCAACCATAGAAAGGAATAAATGCCTGGTACATGCTACAACATAAATAAACTTTGAAAACACTGGTTAAGTGAAAAAAGCCAGACACAAATGTGATTCCATTTGTATGAAATATCTGGAACAGGTAAATCTTAGAGACAGAAGGTACATTAGTGGATGCCAGGGCCTGGGGGAAGTGAATGCTAATGGGTATGGTGTTTCTTTTGGGGGAGACAAAATGTTCAAAAATTAAATTGTGGTAATGCTCGCGCAAAGCTGTGACTAAACTAAAAACATCTGAATTGTATGCTGCTAGACAAAAAAGGTGCCTGGGTGTGGGGCTGACTGCCCACACTGTGACCAAACTCCTCGAAGCCTCCCAGGGAGGAACATGCAAGTACTTGCACCTGCTCATTGGCAGTGACAGGACTTGTGCTAGCTGCCAGGAGAACAGAGGTCAATAAGACACTTTCCTTCCTCTGAAAGAGTGTATATATCACATGTTCTCACTCATATAGTAGACCTTGATCATTTAACGTATTACCACAAGAAAATGACTGTCAGTGGTGGGAAATGATGGGGGGGTGGGAGGGATAGGGGAAGCAATTAATGGCAGTAAATACCTGTCTGGGGATGGGGGGACACTTCTTACAAACAAGGTTGCCTGAAGGAGACGTATTTGTGTACCTAACCCTTAAATGTACCCCTCAATATCACAATAAAAAAAAATTGCTGGCAGAAATGCTATAGGTGACCCAATCTGTGAAATCTTCAATCACCTCATGGAATGAAGTGCTATTGTTGATATTGAAAAACCTGGGCAACTTGGTGAGACCTCATCTCTACAATAAATCAAAAAATTAGCCGGGTGTGGTAGCACACGACTGTAGTTCCAGCTACTTGTAAGGCTGAGGTGGAAGAATCGCTGGAGCCCAGCAGGTCGAGGCTGCGGTGACTGGGAGCGGCCACTACACTCCTGTCTGGGCGACAGAGTGAGATTCCAACTCAAAAAATAGAAAAAGCTAAAAAACTAACAGTAGAGTGATATCTGGATTCTAAAGTCCCAAATCATCAGTCCTTTTTTGCTTTTCAGTAGAAGCCAGAGAATCCATATCTACCATAGCATAGTGTGTGGCAGCAGCCATATCTGTAGCCTCCATAGCCATAACCCGGGCTTCCACAGCTCTAGCCAAGGCCACCACGAGAGTTGCTGTAGTAGTAGCTCATGGTGCCAGAAGTTGAGGAGTTTGTTCGTGGATGAGGGTGTGTTTCTCAAGTATGAATGCCACCATCTTCCCAGGGACTCTTATATACCTCTGAAAAGCGTGTGATAACAGAAACAGACTTGAATACTCCTTATTCCATGACCTCAGTGACAAGAAAGACAATCTCATGAATTATTTGACTTCTAATTTCGGACCATTTGTCCAGAGTCCAATGAGGTGCACAGTGTCAATTTGAACCATGAATATTCTATCTTCGAAGACTGCACATGAGGCGACTGCCATTTATAAAATCCCCTGCCCAGGTATCACAGCATCTCATTGATATTCAAAATAATGGATACATTCTTGATTGAATGAGCTCAATATCCTGAAAGCTATAGCTTATTTGCAAGTAAGACTAAAAAAATGTTTGGTGATATTTGTTCAAAATTCCAAAATAGGCCACTTTTCCAGTTGACTCTACTCTGTTAGGTTTTTGAACAAATTATATTTTTCTTACTAAAACTGAGCTCCTTAAAAGTTTGGCCATCATCTTATTTCTACTCTCTTTTTAAGAAATTGTGTGTTTTTTTCTCTCAATACACATAATTAAATGATATCTTCTCATATAACTGAAAATGCATTTGGCATTGACATACACATTTAATTTACTTGACTGATCAGAGTAATATGAGGATTTAGCACAGTTTCTCTTTTTGCTACCTGACCCTGAGTTTTCAAAATCATCAGTAAGAATTTTTTTTAATGATGTAAAATTATTTCTAACACAACTCTTATTTTGATTTCTTAGAAAAATATAACTTGAGTGCTGTGTCCATTTATCATTGTATGCTACTTGTCTGGGGCCTGTTGGTGCATATGAATAAAAGGAAATGTAAATCCATTGAAGAGATTCAGTGTAACTAAGGATAGTTAGATTTTCTTTGCAAGTTGTCTATAGATGGACCCCAGCTAAGAGTGATTTTATAAAGCATCAAGACCCCAACTATTTAGTAGATCTTAATCATTAGTACATTAGATATATAACACAAAACCACAGTTTATTGCTGATGAGTTAACAGGAGTCATTTTTACAATTAAACCACAAAGCATGAATTTCGACTTGCAGTGATTACTTCATAAATGCAAACAATGTTCATGGCTCCTTAACTAATAGAAATGTCAATTTTATAAAATTTTATCTACTTGAGACATTCATAAGCAACCCCTCACAGCAACTCTGACCTTTTGGGCCTCTCAAGAGCAGTTTTCTAAAAAAGACACCAATTATGCCACATCCTGCAAGACCTCTCAGACACAGAATTAACCCCAGATGAAAGACATACATGATAAAGAGAACATCTCTTTGACTTACAGAAATTCAAGAGAGCAGACTTTTCATTATTAAAGATACCAAAAATTTATTTGAAAGATATCCTCAGTAAAGTCGTTTTTTAACAGCTATATATTTTTCTAAAAAAAACACAAAGTAAGCTTTTGCAAAGTATTGTATTTAAACTAAAATTAGTAATTTGAAAATATTTTTGCATACATACTCTCCCCTGATCTCATAGACAATCCTCGGAGTTTTTGCTGGAAAATATAATTTTCTTTATTTTCTGAATTTACTTTTTATTTGTAGACTCAAAGTAGAAGTTGGAAATAGAATTACAAAGTTCTTAATCAATTACAAAGAGCTAAGATTTTTTTAAAAGTGATGTGAGACAAAACATGGGACTTTGGTTTGATTCATATATCTTTGCTCTTAATGCAGGTCATCTGAAAGGAATGTATCAAAAAATCAGGTTTTAAGAATCAGAAATATAGGATGAGCGCAATGGTTCATGGTTGTAATCTCAGGGTTTTGGGAGGCCAGGGCAAGAGGATTGCTTTAGGCCATGAGTTTGGGATCGGTCCGGGGAACATAGCAAGGCTTAGTATCTACAATAAATTTTGAAAAATTGGTTGAGCATGGTATCACTGCCTCAACTCCTAGCCACCCAGGAAGCTGGGGCAGAAGGATTGCTTCCCAGGAGGTCAGGGCTGCAGTGAGCCATGATAGTGCTACTTCATTCCAGCCTGGGCAACGCAGCAAGACCCACCTTGTCTCTATCATTTTTAGCAAAAGGAATTATAAATATAATCATAAAAACACATTTTGGTTTCTAAAAAGGATTTGAAAATCAAATTGCTAATGTTTTTCTTATTTTTTCAGCTAGTGCTTTAGTTTTGTCATTAGAGGCGCCAATCAGAACTAATCAATAACTTCCTTGGATCACAAAATTCTGCTATGTTAATGATCTTTTTTCTTTTAACAAACATTCATTGGCCACATGCTCTGTGCTGTGCACCATATTAATGAAAGGGGTACACAAAGACACTGACCTCAAAGCCCACACAATCTGATGCAAAACTAATAGTATATATCACTAATCTATTACTACTGACTGTAATGGGCACTGACTATAAAGTCTGTTCTATTTTTCCTCAATCTCCAAAATAAACTTGGGTTGCCTCATTTCAATCCAAATTAATTCTCACAATAAAAAGCAATTTATTTCAGAACAATGTGACACACCTAATCTTTTAGTTTTTTACAAACAGCATACATTCTTTAACATATAAAGGTTTACACAATGTGCTGTTTATTTATTCAAGGTGATTTCCTTATCTTTGTACTTGAAATAACATAAATGGCAGCGACATGAAGCCTGGTTGATGAAGGAGAACTTATTTTGCCAGTTTTATTTTCAGTTCTATATGGTAAGATTTTTAAGACTAGATGATTTGCAAGTTTGCCTGCCACCTAGTTTTTCCACCAAGAGTGTATGTGTTTAAGTACCAGAAAGAGTCATTTTAAGTGTTTTCACCATGGAAAAAATGATATGTATTTGGTAATGAATTTGTTAATTAGCTTGATATAATCATTCTACATTGCAAATATATATCAAAACAAACATTATATCCCATAAACATGCAGTTATTGTCAATTAAAAATAATACTTTTTTAAAAATTAAAAAAGAAAATACATATCAAGCAGCTACCTCTAAAAGGTCATCAAAATGACCATAACTATAGACAAAAAGTAGTTAAAACAAAAACCGTCATTATATATAAACTAAACAGTAGCATTTCCATCATTATTAAGAACTTAAAATAAACATAGCCAGGCTCGGTGGCTCAACCTGTAATCCTGCACCTTGGGAGGCTGAGGTGAGTGGATTGCCTGAGCCCGTGGGTTCGAGACCCACCTGGGCAACTTGGAGAGACCTCATCTCTACAATAAATCAAAAAATCAGCCGGGCGCCTGTAGTTGCAGCTACTTGGAAGGCTGAGGCGGAAGGATCGCCGGAGCCCAGCAGGTCGAGGCTGCAGTGGCCGGGAGCGGCCACTACACTCCAATCTGGGCGACGGAGTGAGACTCCAACTCAAAAAATAAAAAATAAACATAACATGATCGCTCTAGAGAACGTGTAGCTAATTCAGTTTATTATTTTGTCTTTTGGTAGTATGAAAGCTCTTCCAAATCTTCTTCCAAGTCTACAAAGTTCTTGTGCTTTTTTAAAAAAATTATTATTTCAACAGCTTTAAGGGGTACAAATAGTTTTTGTGGGATTTAAGGGTACCGGCCACCCCCACCTATGCACACTGAACCCAATACGTGACTGTTTCTCCTTCACCCTCTTCCCTCCTCCCCCTCCTGAGTCTCCAGTGTCCATTATGCCATTCTCTGTGTCTTTGCAGATCCTTAGTTTAGCTCCCACTGACAAGTGTTTATTTATCCCATTTGTAAGTGTTTGGCAAACACTGCATATGCTTGTACTGGCTCTTGCATGATATGGGAGGGGGACCCTCCCCAAAATAAAATCCATTATAAAACATTTGGTACTTATATGTTTAAACTTCAGTCATAGTCACCTTCAATGTACTCTTCATTTGATGCCATACACCTGCTGAGACGCTTTTTCCACTGCTCACAATAGTTTTCAAACTCATCACTTTGAATGTCTTTTAGTGCTTCTGCCATTTTTTGTTTCTCCTCTTCCACATCAGCAAATTGCTTCTCTTTGAGGTTCTTATTTTCATCTGTGGCATCAAAAAATAGGCCCCCTGGGGTGAGAGCTGGTGAGTATGAAGGGTAGGGCACTGGGTCTGGAAGTTTTGAGAAGGTTGCATCATCACCATTTGCAGAAGAAACGTTCTGAGTTTTGGCAAACAGATGACTGGTTCTTCCACCTTGACCATGCACTTGACCACACCACACGGAGTGTTCATCAGTTTTTGACCAAAAATGGCATGACACCATGTCCCATCCTCCCTATTCACCTGATCTCATCTCAAGCGACTTTGTTTCCCTGCATGAATAAGGCTGCAAAAAGAGACGTTTTGTTGTGTGGAAGAGGTGAAACAAAAAACCACAGAAGCACTAAAAGGCATCAAAATTGATGAGTTCAAAAACTGTTTGGAGCAATGGAAAAATCGTCCCCATAGGTGTATTGCATCATATGGAATATTGTAGGTAACAAGTTTAAACATGTAAGAATAGCCGGGCTCGGTGGCTCAGCCTGTGTAATCCCGTGCCTTGGGAGGCTGAGGTGAGTGGATTGCCTGAGCCCGCGGGTTCAAGACCCACCTGGGCAACTTGGTGAGACCTCATCTCTACAATAAATCAAAAAATTAGCCAGGTGTGGTAGCGCGCACCTGTAGTTCCAGCTACTTGGAAGGCTGAGGCAGAAGGATCACCGGAGCCCAGCAGGTTGAGGCTGCGGTGGCCGGGAGCGGCCACTGCGCTCCAGTCT
>CAUYQG010199944.1:0-13135 GCA_963574415.1 Tarsius wallacei | reverse complement strand
CACCTTGGGAGGCTGAGGTGAGTGGTTTGCCTGAGCCCGCGGGTTTGAGACTCACCTGGGTAACTTGGCGAGACCTCATCTCTACAATAAATCAAAAAAATTAGCCGGGCATGGTAGCGCGTGCCTGTAGTTCCAGCTACTTGGAAGGCTGAGGCGGAAGGATCGCCGGAGCCCAGCAGGTAGAGGCTGCGGTGGCCGGGAACGGCCACTGCACTCCAGTCTGGGGGACAGAGTGAGACTCCAACTCAAAAAAAAAAAAAAAAAACCACCACCACCACCACCACAACAACAAAAAAACATTATTTCTATACTTATCTTCCCTCGGGAAACTGTATCACAATGTTGAACCTGTCTTCCTCCTTTTAAAGCCAAAAGACCGAAATTTGATGAATGAAAGACCAGATTTCCAAGTATGTCGAAGAGGTTCTCATTAGCTCAGAGGTATATGGGACACTGAGAAAAAGGAAAAGACTTTGCAATACTGTATTTTGTTAAACACCCACCACCGTGACAGTTATATGAACATCTATCAATTATTTCAGTTGAATATCTAACCTCTTTGATGTGGTACATTGGAATAAAAACAGGAATGAGCAAGATTTTTCAAGACAGAACCCAATTGCCATAAGACTAATATAAATATGACATCTATATTATTTAAAATAGGTTGAAAATATATTAGCTTTTTAAAAATGTATCTCCCATAGTATTCTCCAGGAGAAATTTTTGCCTTCTTCCTCAGGCCAAAATTACACATTCAACATTTTGTACAATGGTCAACGTTAAAATAGATGAGGCATCAAAGGTTTTCAAATATGATCACTTCCTGTGGGTATTGTGTGAAAAGATGGCCTGGAAAATACTACTCTGGGAACACAAAGGTCACTTGAAAGAAATATAATAGTTCACAGGCACTAAACTGACACATTTTAACTTCCTCTATAAATCATGTTTCATTTCAGTCTCTCCCCCTGGGGTGAAGCTCATCACCTTAGGATAGCAGTGGGCTTGTCTTCAACTTCTAGGCAATGCAAAAATGCTTGGAAATCAGGTATGTGTGTTTTTGGAAGAGGGGAGGAGCGATTTACTAAATACATTTTTTCTCCTACTGCACATCAAGAGCTAAAACAGAAGGACTCAGCCACCATGTTTTTTCCTCTAGTGTATGTGATGTGGAGAAAGTAAAATGGTTTAATAAGGGAGATTGATGAAGGTAAAGAAAGAGGCAAAAGACCAGAAAAAGCCACAGAAAAGTAGGGAGTCATGGTCAGATGGAACAGATCCTGAGGGTCACTAGTCCAGCACCACCCTTGACCCCTTCTAGTCACTCTGCCAGGAGTTTCACCATGAGGCCACTGTGTTAGGGTAAGGTCGCTCCTCAAAAGTGGCCAGGGGAGACCACTAGGCTGGTGGGTTGTATGGTTGTATGGGAACCATGGAGGACTCTGAGAGGGTAGCAGCCCATGTGACCTGAGGTGAAGGCCTCACCAAGTTGAGAAGTTGAATTACAGGTTCTGGCAGTTGCAGATTTCAACAAACTGCAACCAGATGACCAAACAACCTGGCCCTGGAAAGCAAAAGGCAGAGAGGGCTCCCTCCCAAGGATTCTAACTTACCGTCTCATCTTTTACTAGCATGTGTAAAGCCTCCTCCCACATTTACTCTGAAGCTATTTTAAGGATGTCAAAAGAGGAAGATGAGGCCAGCAGAGAGACTGTTCAAACTTGTTTAAATGAATTTTTAAAAATTAAAATGGCTATGTAAAATTTAATTTTTTAAATTAAAATTAAAATGACTATGTAAATTATCATCTCACATGGATGTTTGACTATTTGATTTTTCCTACCAGCTAACCAGTTGCAAAGGACTTGAAATGATATTCAGATGAGTTAAAAACAACAATGAGAAAAGGTGTTTTCTCTGTACATCTAATCTATGAGTTTAATTTGTCACCTTGTTGTAGCTTTTAAAAATAATAAAGAAGACAAAAATCCAGCTATCTTTAGTTCTACTGAGAAGATGTATAGAACTATATAAAGCTTAAAATTGCATGGCATTTGAAGTCCCCACTCCTGACTCCTTCTGAAATCTCTGCTACTGCCTGCTTGGAAAATACTCCTTTCTACTCATTTTGCCATGAAAATAAAACTGCTCTAAAAAAATCAAGTCTGTTAAAAACCAACAAACATCCTTAATGCCTTGTTAAATTCTCTGAGGGATGGAAATGGCCATTATTGAATAAAGCATAAAATATATCCTTCTCTTAAGCTGCAACCTGATTTTTCTATTTCTTTTACCCACTGTTCTCTGGGACACCTTTAGGAGATTTATTTTTCTCTCTCATTATTTTTCCTTGGGATGTAAATCATCAATTACTTAGCTCCCACAATGAAGTCTGAGGTCATAAATGACAGTGGACAGTAATTTAATCTGTGAGAGATTAAGATGTCATCCAGATAGTTTGGTGGACAGAATGCAACTGAGTGCATTGCTTCCTATTCATACTGGCTCAACTCTTTTCTTCTTTCTCTTTCTCTCTCTGAATTAACAGACTTTTTCTTTAGAAAAAATAGTTCAAGCCCCATTAATAAGTGGGCAAAAGACATGAATGGACACTTCTCAAAAGAAGATATATGGGCAGCCAAAAGACACATGAAAAAGTGCTCTGCCTCACTCATCGAGAAATGCAAATCAAAACCACATTGAGATGCCACCTAGCCCCTGTAAGAATGACCATCATTCATAAAACAAACAACAACAGATGCTGGCGAGGATATGGGGAAAAAGGAATGCTTCTACACTGCTGGTAGGAATGCAAACTAGTGCAATCTCTTTGGAAGACAGTGTGGCAATTTCTGAAAGAACTAGAAATTGACCTTCCATGTGACCAAGCAATCCCACTATTGGGAATATAACCTGAGGAACTCAAATCATTCTACAAAAAAGATACCTGCACACGTATGTTTGTTGTAGTTCTATTCACAATAGCAAAAAACATGAAATCAACCATGCTGCCCATCAAAGCTGGACTGAATTTTAAAAATGTGGTACATAGACACAATGTACACAATGGAGTATTATGCAGCCATAAAGAAGAACAAACATATGGACTTCGCAGCAACTTGGATGAATTTAGAGTCAATCATACTCAGTGATCTATCACAGAAACAAAGAACAGAGTACCATATGTTCTCACTCATAAGCGGACCTTGAACAATTGTCATAATACTATAAGAAAGGGATTGGCAGTAGTGGGAAACAGCCAGGGGAGGGGGATGGGATTGGCATTTGAGGGAAACTGCTAGGGAAGGGAGGGACACACCTTATCAGCAAGGGTACCTGCATAATCAATGTTTGTATACCTAACCCTGAATTGTACCCCACATCTTAAAAAGAAATAAATAAAATAAGAAAAAAAGTTTTCAAAATGTAACCACAAGTTGGTAAAATTTACAAGGTTGTAAATTATAACTTTTTCCTTAAAAACCTAAGTGAAACACAAGGCAGCCAAGTCAGTGTGTGTGTGTGTGTGTGTGTGTGTGTGTGTGTGTGTGTTTGTGTGTGTTCAAGTAATCAATTGAAATGGTAAAATTCAAATGGCAAAGTCAGACAACTTGCAACAGCATAATACACCTGTTTATTTAGTTAATATTACAATGGTAAAATGGTAACAGGTTAAGAGCACTGAATTTGCATCCTCTTAAGAGGATAATGGTCAAAATTTTGATTTGTAAATTTCACTGTTCTTAATCATTAAAAATCTATTTCCAAAGGAGTAATAATACATATTATTATTAAGGGATGGATCTAAACTTTCTGATTTATGACCAAAAGCATATTTGTTCATTAGTTTAAACAAAACATTAGGGACACCATAACTCTTGGTTACTGCTTTCAGGAAAGCATAAAGTTCTTGAAGAAAATATACACAAAACCTCTATCAATAATGATTTCAACCATTGTGCATCATGTCAATGAAAAAACTTGAGAACCCCAGATTTAGTATCTCCAGACCACTGTGATACACTCTAGCTTGCTAAACAATCAACCAACAAACATGTATTTAGTGCCCACTATGTACAGACCAGCATACTAAAGCAATACAGGAAATGCAAAGAAGTAAAATTATGGGTCCTTGCCCTGCTCAGTCTTCCAAAGTAGTTGATAAGATCAAACATGAACATACATTTTTCCACTTTCAATGTCCTCAAAAGAAGTGATGTTAACTGGATTATATGTAAGAATCACCTCTGCTGGAACTTAGAAGAAGCAGGGGCGTCCTCAGCAATCATTCAAGTCTCTGTCTGAATTAGATTTTTCAGCTCCAGCTTGAACTTCTAAAACTGAAAGCGTTCCAGCCAGACTCACACCTGTCACTGTTAATGGCTGTACTTGGACTTGTTTCATGGAATCGTGACAATGGCGCGAGATAAACAAAAATATATATGTGCACATCATGTATACACACTCAAATCATATATAGGGTGCTGTTTCCCTCGTCTATGTTTCCTGGAAAGCCGGGAGTTCAGGACTTTCTGTATGCATGGAGAGAGGAGGATAACCCACATTATCATTTCTTTATTATTCTAATAAGACAAACAAGAGTCTGCAATAAAAAAAGTATGAAAAAAACCTCCAGACTTCACTAGACACAAGCAAAATTAGAAAGGTTAGAGGAAAGGATAAGAAGAGAGGACCCATAACAGAGGAGAGACTTTGAGGGGTTCTTGGAGCAGAGAGAGAAAGAGCTTTCTCCCACTCCCACTTTCCTTCCCACCCCCAGGGCCCCAAAGGATAGACCTGGGGTTCGGCAAGTACAGTAAAAGAAAACAGATACACATTTTCCAACACCACAAATAAATAAGTAAATAATATAATACAGTAAAATAATTTATTAGGCACCGCTTGAAAGGCAGCGACCCTCAGAGGCTAAGCAGGCCGCACTCCGAAGCCTGCAGGTCGCGGGCGACACAGCCAACATTGGCTAAGACTCTGAAGGTGTCGCCCTAGGTCCTGGTCCCCGAGGCCGGGGCTTTAAGATACACCGGAGGAGGAAAGTGAGTCTCTTGTTACTCTTAGGTTGGTTCCTCCAGAAACTTGAGTGAGGAAGAAAGCCAAGCGGAGCTGCAGCCCTGCGGCCGGGGGTCCCTGGGGAAGGCGCGCCCTGCCCTGACCCACCCTGCCCGCGAGGTAGACGCCTGGCCCAAGAGCGCCCAGCGCGGGATCTTTGAAGCCTAGAGCGCCAGTTCTAACGTTAGCGGGAGGGTGGCTTTTATGACACCCACTCCCCAACCCTGTAATCTAAAATCTCTTCATTTAGCTTGTTCTCAGCTCCTTTTTCTTTTTTCTTTTGCTCCAAAGGGGGGCTTGGGTGGGGACAGTAGAAAGCCTGGGGTTCGAAGCGCGGGACCTCTTTTACTAAGCACCTGGCTTCGCTCTCGGTGGAGCAGGAGAGGTGGAGTGGCGGAGGAAGGATGCACCTTCACCCAAACGGAGGAGAAAACACCGACCGCCTACGTCTTTCCCAACTACGACTTCCTTTAAAATAGGGCTGCGCTGTGGGAGAGAGTCCCCAGACTCCACCAGGGCCAGGCGCCAGGCAGAACCCGGGCAGCGGCTGGGCGGGGCTGAAGGCGAGCTGGGGACTAACCCCGAGGGAAACCCGTGGCGGTCGCCGTGGCTCAGTTTAAACACACACAAAGGGCGGCTGAAGGGGCTGAGGACCAGACTTGAGTCGGCGAGGTTAACGAGTTCGTGACCTGCACCGGCGGGACGACGCGGAAGGAAGGATGGAAGTTGCAGGGTGGGGAGCCTAGAGGGGTCCGCGGAGCAAAGGCAGTGGGGGAAGGAGCCGAAAGTGGGAGACCGAGAAGCAGGTGGCCCGAAAGCCTTCCCAGCTTACAAGCAAAGCTCCCAGTTCGGCCGCGGTGGCGCGCCTTTCCCGGGCCCCTCCACCAGAGGCTCCCGCTCCCTGGCGCCCTGGATACGGCCCCCTTTCCCACCGGCCTGCCCTCCTCCTCTCCTCGTTCTCCCCTCTCTTCTGGCGGCGCAGGGGGCGCTGAGTGGCCCGGGCTCAGAGCGTCGTGATCCGGGACGTGCAGGTGCCGTTCCGGAAGACGCCGCCGGACTCCAGGTTCTCGGGCTGGAAGTCCTCCACGCTGTAGGCGCGGCTCTTGAGAGCCGTGGCGTAGTAGTCGACCGGCTCCTCCGCGGCGTTGTCCATCCAGCTTAGGCACAGGATGCGCTGGAAAGAGCGCTTGAAGTTGTCCGAGAGAAAGCCATAGAGGATGGGGTTGGCGCAGCTGTTGGCATAGCCGAGGATGACCGACAGCTGGCTCACCGTGGCGTCGTCCTGTTCGGCGAACACGTTGACCAGCTGTACCACGTAGAATGGCATCCAGCAGATGACAAACACCATCACCACCATCATCACCATCAGGGTGATCTTGCGCTCCGAGCGCTTGCGCTGCTGCCAGCCGGCCTTGAGGGCCACCATGCGCATCTTGGCGATGATGAGCACGTAGCACAGGCAGATGGCCCCGACGGGCAGCAGGAAGCCCATGAGGAACGTGTACAGCACGAAGCCCACCAGCCAGCGCTGGGCGGGCTCAGGCATAAGCATGTTGCAGGCCACCGTGCCGTCGCTGTTGGCCGCGGTGCGCGAGAAGACCACGATGGGCAGGATGACCAGCAGCGACAGCACCCACACGCCCAGGTTCACCACCTTGGCCACGGTGGGCCGGCGGTAGCGGGCCGCCTTGATGGGGTGCACCACGGCCACGTAGCGGTCCACGCTGAGCACGGTCAGACAGTAGATGCTGGTGAACATGTTGACCGCGTCCACGCTGAGCACGAGGCGACAGAGCAGCGCGCCGAAGGGCCAGTGGCGCAACAACGTGGAAGTGACCAGGAAGGGCACGCTGAGCATGAGCAACTCGTCGGCAATGGCCAGGTTTAGGATGTAGATGTTGGTGGCCGTCTTCATCTTGGCGTAGCGCAGGATCACGTAGATGACCATAGAGTTCCCACACAGCCCCACCAGGCACACCACGGAGTAGATGAAGGAGATGAGGATGGCGCTGCCCTGACCCTCGCTCAAGGTCCCGTTCTGGGACGCGTTTCGCCCGGGCTCCTCCATGCCGTCCGCTGCGCCGGCCCCGGGGTCCCTGCTGCCGCCGCCTTCGCCGCAGCTGCCCGGGCTGGGGCTAGGAGAGGAGGAAGGAGAGGAGGCGGTGCCATTGGGGAACATCCCAGCCGAGGGGGGCTGGAGGGGCTGCCGGGGCTGAGGCTCTCTCCGCGTGCCCCGCCGCCTGCGCCCTCCCTCCGCACACGACCGCTCGCAGGCAGCTCACAGCCGCCCGGCGCCCCGGGGTGGAGCGCTGCGGCTGCTGAGAGCGCGGCTCCTACCGGCGCCGGCGGGTCACATCACCCGGCGGCTGCCTGAGCGCTGCCGCTGGCGGCTCCGGGGCGCCGGGACGCAAGCGAGCGTGGAGAGGGAAGGCCGGGATGTTGGAGCCCCGCGCGGCACTGCCATTAACTGGCGGGGCTCTGGGCTGGTGAATGATTAATAGGCACCACCAGCGCGTCAGCAGTTACGGGAAAAAAAAGCGGGGGGGGGGGGGGCAGGGGGAAAAGAGAGGGAGGAGGGCACGTAAGTGCTTGTCCCCCCTCCCCCAATTTTTTTTCCTTCCCGGTCCTGCACTCGGCTCAACTTCAGCGGCTGCTTCCGGGGTTCCCTCGCGGCACCCTCTGCCCCTCTGTCAAAGGAACCTGCTGAGTTTCTCCGCCTTTCTGGAAGGTGGGTGGGAACCAAGGGTGGAGATCCTGTCCCGTCCCACCTCGCTGTTACCCAAAACAAAGCATGGATGTCTGGAGTTCATCTCAGTTTACCTCAGGGGTTGCCCTCTTCTGGGGGAGACCCCAGCTCCCCTCGCGTCCCGCAGTCCGGGACTCTAAACCCCCCTCCCGTCCCCGCTTGCCCTGCCCCTCCGACCCGCCGCGGAAGCCCCGGCCCTCCTTACCCAGAGCGCGCTCCCTCCAGACCGCCGCGGAGATGGCCCGTGCGAAATGCATGTGCGGTCGGTTAGCAGGCTGGCGTCCTCTGCGCGGTCCAACTCCCTTCTCAGGGCCCAGCCCCAGCGCAGGTGCCCACGCAATACTCTTAGAGCCGCAAAAACTGGCCCTAAGCCGCGAGTGCTAGGAGAAGAAAGGACGACACCGCAGACAGCTCTTGGCGGGAGGGAGTGTGCAGGGGCCTGAGCAAACCGTTTCGAATCTCTTAATAAAGCGTGTAAAGCCCAGAGCCCCCCGCGTCTCTCACGAGAATATCGACTACAGAAACCGGGACGCGCAGCTGGGAGCTCAGGAGGAGGCCGAGCCTCACTCCGGAACGTGCCGGGAGCGGTATTGGAAATTCATCTAGGTGTTCACTGGGAAGATAAGGCTGCGCCGCTAGGAACGGCTCCGCCCGGGTCCCCGCTGTACTTTGTACCCTGGGGAGTTGGCGGCCACGGGAGAGGAGAGTGAAGGGCCTGCGCGGGCGGGGGTGCCGGGTCCTCCAAATCCACGCGGGACCGGACGGGGGGGGGAGGGGTGATGACCAGACCTGCCACCGACCCCAGGGACTGCTGGGCGATCTTTGGGCTTTTCCGTGAAGCGCTAGGATGTCAGCCTTTTCCGAAGATCCTTGACGTGTGACCCAACTCTATTTCACGTGCCTAAACCATTAAGACTCAGACACCGAGGTAGGCCCGCCTGAAGCGTGCAAACTTCATTTAGGAATACGGTTTCCCTGTAAGAAAGAATGGATGTTCAGTTGCCAGGATTTTAAACGACCTCTGGGACTTCTACAATAATTCCTACTCCAAGTCCTTTAGGGGCTTCCAAAGGAAAGCTTTCCCTCCTGTGAAAGGAAGAATCACCTGCCATCCAGCTCCCCTATTTCTTTTCGTAAATGCTGCTCTTCTCGGCAAGATTCCGGCCTGTCTTTATCTGAAACTTGTCGGTTCCAGGGAAGACTGACCCACGGCAGCCTAGAGCTCAACCTATTTCAGGCTTTGCTGTCACCTCTTTCTGCTTAGTTACTCCTTCTGCTTGGTCAGTCAGCACCCACTGTGCTAGGAATCTTAGTTCTCCTCTGAGAACAGTTTGCACCAAGGAAAGGCAAACAGAAACTAAACTCCTCGCTACACGAGGCTATTTGTATCAGACAGTCCAAAATAAAGAAGTGGATGTAGAAATTTTAAACACGTATAATCAAGCAAATATAATTCCTAATGCCTTGTTGCTTTACCCAGGTATGAGTTCTCAAAACTAAGTGCTCCTGAAAGGGAAAGAACAATTTCTGCAGTGAATTGATGATACCAATCTGAGATTAAAATGATGATAGATTTTCATAGCAATGTATGCAGTGGGCACTGAACTATTAATGAGGAACGTGCTGGGATGGAATTTGAAATTGCATAAGGCCCAAGCTATTTAACTCATTGTTTTATCTAAACAGATTGCCTTCTCTAAAGTAGAATGTGGAATTGGTGTTTAGTTATATTTCTTTTCTCTTAAAAAACACAGCACATATGGAGAGAAAATAAATGAATGCTCATCAAAAAAAAAAAAAAAAAAGTAAGTTTTGTCCCAGAAGAGCATTTTACTAGCCAAGACTTATAATGGTTTAGGTGCCTCTGCCAATCACTGCCTCAAGACACCTGGCTATACCTCTGGGGGCTGGCATTTCAACAGTCATCATTTAGACTCTTGGCTTTGATCATGGTTGCTCCAGGGAGAGTGGGTGATGGGAGTTGGTAAAAGACAGCTCTGTTGCTCAGAATTTCATTAAGTCCACTTTGCAGCTCATCTTAGGAAAAACTCCTCTCAGTTTGGCTATGGCCTCCTACACAAAAGAAGAAAACTCAAGACCTGACTTGAGCATGCTTTTCTTGCTTCTAAAGTGGTTTCTATGATGGATTATTCACCCATAAAAAGAGACTGACAATAAGATACCACTTTACGTCTATAGGAAGGCTAAAATAATTTTCTAAAAAACAGAACATGAATGTTGGTAGGATATGGAAAAATTAGACACTCGTACATGTCTGGTAGAAATAAAAAATGATGCAGCAACTTTATAAAGAGTTTTGTGATTCCTCAGAAAGCTTAAAATAGAATTACCATATGACCAAACAGTTCTACTTCTATCTATCCCTCAAAATTGAAAACAGATGTTCAAACAGAAACTTGTACATGAACATTCATAGTAGCACTAGTCGTAATAGTCAAAAATTATAAACTACCCAAACATTCATCAATTGCTGAATGAATAAACAAAATGTGGTATATCTATACAATGGAATATTATTTGTCCATAAAAAGGAATGAAGTACTGATTCATACTACAACATTGATGAACCTTGAGAACGTCATTGCAATGGGAAAAAAGCCAGACACAAGAGGTCACGAATTGCATGATTCTATTTGTATGACAAGACCAAGTTAGGCAAATACATAGAGACAAAATGCAGATTAGTGGTTGCCAGGAGCTAAGGGAAGAGGAGAATAAGGAAGGGCTGCTTAATGGGATGAGGTTTCTTTTTTGGGTGATGAAAATGTTCTGGAATTAATCAGTGGTGATGGTTTTGTAACATTGTGAATATGCTAAAAATACCTGAATTGTACACTTCAGAAATAATTAAAATTGTGAATTATATATTGGGGTTTTACTTCAGTAAAAAGCAAGACAGAAGGGGAGAGAAAGAAAGGCGGGGGGGGGAGAGATTAAGATGGGTATAAGCCATGCAGCATTAACAAATCTCTTCAGTCAGTATTTCTAATTATTTTACCTGTGAACTAACATATGAGCAAACAAAAACAAACAAGAAGAAGGTGGCATTTCTAGGCCACCAGAGAGGTAGATTGGGGTTGCAGCTGTTTTCAAATTAAATTAAAAGCAGGAGTCCAGTTAGGAGTCTGCCTTCCCCTCAGTCTTCAATTTAATGTAAATATTTTCTAAAGAAACAGAAAAACTGATATGGGTATGAGGTTGCTATAATGCACAAAGACTATATATAGCCTATGAGAAGTATACTAGGACTAGACAATCTTTCTGTCTTATTAAAAACTTTTTTTTTTTCAATTCATGTGTCTAAAGGCTTGAAAAGATTAGGAAGAGCTTGTTTTCTCCATGCAAGTTACCTGTCCTCCAGCCCTGCTTTCTTTGGTTACCAACATTCCTGTGCCTCTGTGATATGAACATTTCTAGATAGGCAAGAAGAAGAAGATATTTTCTTGGAAGGGAAGAATGAAAAGTTATAATTTAGGAAGTTGCAGATTATTAAGCAGACTAATTTTCTTCCCTCACTGTAACTTTCTCTTACAAGCTATGCTCCCCTGTGCTATTGTGTACCAGATGCATTTTGGTTATTATATTCATCACACTGTGCTGTGATTTTTTTTGTGTACTTGTCTGTCTCCCCCCTTACAAATCTGTAAGCTTGTTGAGAATATAAGCTATATTTTATTTACCTTTCTATCCAGAATCCTAGAAAATCACCCCAAACTTCCTTGTCTTATTTTTTAAGGCATCCCATGAACAGTACTTTCCTCTTTTCTAGCCCATATAATGTGGATGCGAAGAAACACACTGTGAGTCCTTTATAAAATGAGCTTTAATATCTGGGTAATATCATCATCTGTAATAATTCCTTATATATTTAAATCATTCTGAATAATTTCAACTTGCACGTCCTATACCAATCATTATCAAGCTGATGACTCATTCATTGGTCTTAAAGTTCTTGGCAGAGAAAGGGCTCTGGAAAATGGATAGCACATGCCTTAGTAGCTAATGACAGTTATTTAATAGTATCATGCAGTGTGAAGCCATAATACATGGAAGTTTGTTTCTTTTTAATTGCAGTTCTGAGTCTCAGTTGCTTTGGTGGAGTAGTAATTATCAGAAGCGCAAACTCTACTCCTGTCAAAATCATCACTAATGTGGTTTTTCCAACTGGAGCCTACAGTGACCCTCAAAAGAGCTCCCTTAATTCATACCAGTGATAAAGGACTGTCTGGAGCCAGGAATTAAAAGTTGCATTTCCTGGGACATACTCTGCACTGACAATGTCAGAATCGTGTTTACAAACACCTGTCTGGACAGATGGGACCAAGCAGAGCTTAAGGAGTGAGCACCACTCAGCAATATGGCACACCAGAGGTTGTGTCACTTAAGGACCATTTGCCACTAAGCAGTTAACATGATGGCAGTCTAATAAGAAAGTTATCAGAGCACAAAAGTGGCTATAGAGCTCAGGAAAAATCCTGGACTTCATTTCTTGGGGATAACCAGTCACAGCAGCCTTGATGGCCTGTGGTTCAGTTCATCACCAACCTCTGCAAACTCACCCTGGTCCACCGATTTTCCTATTGTCGCTTCTGTGAAACAGCATGACAGATTCTTTTTTGTGCTTTTAGGAAAGACCCATATGGTGTAACAATGCATATTCTTCCCTATGGTTTCTCTACTACTAAGTAATATTTCTAGAAACAAGAATTCAGCAGACACAGGAAAATATTCATTATTATTATTTTCTTGAGTTGGAGTCTCACTCTGTCGCCCAGACTGGAGTGCAGTGGCCGCTCCCGGCCACCGCAGCCTCGACCTGCTGGGCTCCAGTGATCCTTCCGCCTCAGCCTTCCAGGTAGCTGGAACTACAGGCGCGCGCGACCACGCCTGGCTGATTTTTTGATTTATTGTAGAGATGAGGTCTCGCTTGCCCAGGCGGGTCTCGAACCCGCGGGCTCAGGCAATCCACTCACCTCAGCCTCCCAAAGGCGTGGGATTACAGGCTGAGTCATCGAGCCCGGCTTAGAGCGGTTTTAATCAAGAGGGATAGGGGATATGATCTGACTGTAGAGAGAAAATGGGCCAAGTAGATAGGCTAGTTAATGGTTTTTCTTGGATCTAAATGAGATTGTATTTATACAAAAGGAATCTAAAAAGCCCTGGGATTTATTTATAACAAGTTGTATATTTATTCTTACATGTTTATACTTCAGTCACCTTCAGAGTACTCTCTGTTTGATGCAATGCACCTATCAAGATGCTTTTCCCACTGCTCAAAAGTTTTTGAACTTGTCAATT